>CM076607.1:96919268-97034789 GCA_038502775.1 Hippodamia convergens
GGGTTGCTAAAACAGATCCTTGTGGAAGACCTTATAAATGAAACTGTTTCTGAACTCAACCTGAGTTTGGTTTTCGGGCAATGTAATTCTCAGCTTTGAAATTTACGACTCGTTGGGCATAATCTCGCGATTTCTTTATTTCTCCGCATTGCTATGCGGACAAGAGAAAACTTGGTGAATTTTTCTTTCGTGGATGAGATAAATCATTTGAAGTAATTGGAAACATGCTCGTTTATATCTGTCAAGATTATTCTGCGGAGCCCTTTAATTGGTGTCTTTATTTTTCAGGAGACGTAATAAGAGACCATCAACATTCGAAACCTTCCGTAGGATTCACCAGAAATGGTGAGTGAATTTGTTAAATCGCTTATACAGGGTAATTGTGATTGAGTTCAACAATCTTTAAAACATAACTCTTGTCTGCCAACTTCAAAAATGGTAGAGATATGTTGTAGTTACTGTATGTACTTATTGATAGTAAACAATACGAATTAAGGTTGAATACGTAGTTATTTATAATATACTGCGCAAAAAAATTAACGCACATTATGGAAATCTCAAATTTATTCTACAACTGAAGGTGTTCTCAATGATAATTATTTTTATCAGAATAAGGCATGCATATGTTATCCACTTTCAACGTTTTTCTTCAATACAGATGTTTTTTCCCAGCAGGAATAAGAAAAGATGATATATTATCAGATTTTGAATGTATTGGCTCCATTCTAAAATCAGTGGTTCTCGATCAATTCTACTGATCAATAGTTTTTCTTTCGTTTGATTTTCTACACTCGATCGCTATGCAACGCGACACACGCAATTTGACCCAAGAGGAATGTGCCCAAGCGGTAGTTTTGCGAGAAGAAGGGTGTACATTCACAAGAATTGCAGAAAGGTTTGGAGTTTCCCATACAAGTGTGTCCAGAATGTTGCAGCGATTCAGGGAGACAAGTATGAATGTCCGAAGACCAAGACAGGGTAGACCTGGGCTAACAACTGCCATTCAAGAACGTTACTTGAGAGTTTCTTCGTTGAGACAACGGTTTGCAACCGCTCGCCTCCTTCAAAATCAGCTTCAGCAAACTCATGGGGTGCAAATTAGCACTCAGACAATAAGAAATCGCCTCAGAGAATATGATTCAAGGCCTCGTGTCGCGGCAAGAGGTCCATCTCTTACCCCAATCTATCGAAGGGCGCGTTTGGATTTTGCGAGAGAGCATATCCATTGAGAAGAGGCCGATTGGGAAAGAGTTCTCTTCACAGATGAGTCTAGATTCTGCCTCTACCATTGTGATCGACGTTTCCTTGTATACAGACGTCCACATGAAAGATATGCTCAGTGCAATTTCCTGAATACTACCGGTTTCGGTGGAGGATCGATTATGGTATGGGGTGGAATATCTTTGACAGCTCGCACAGACCTAGTGGTCGTTGATAATGGAGCTATGAATGCTGATGAGTATATAAGGAACATTCTTGAAGAGCATGTAGTGCCATTTGCCCCATATATTGGTGAAAATTTCAGTTTTATGGACGATAATGCCAGACCCCATCGTGCGCGCATCGTTCAGGAGTACCTTGAGGAGGTTGAAGTATATTGAGCAGGTTTGGGACAACCTCAATAGAAGGCTGAGAAGTTCAGAAAATCATCCAGCTACTATTAATGACTTAGGAATCTGGGAAGGATTTAGATCAGACCATTTTAAGATCACTCATTTTGAGTATGAACCGTCGTAGCCGAGCTGTAATTAACGCAAGGGGTAGAAATACCAAGTATTAAATCACTTAGCAGCATTTCAGTATTTTGAAAATTGTCCATTTCTCTTCTTTCACATAAGATTCTGTGAAATCCTGAATTTTTCTTCCATTTAATGTGTCTTGTTTCGTTCAAAACCTTCCCGAGAGAACATAAAAAATAAGGTATAAAGTCAATGTAGAGTTAACTTTCATTAAAATTGAGATTTTCAGAATGTGCGTTAATTTTTTTGCGCAGTGTATATGTAGAATAGTATATTCTAAAACAAGTTGCAGAATGAGTTCCTATTCCAACACGAATGCGAAATTCGAAAACGAGCGACAAAGGAGCGAGGTTTTCGAAAGCTTGAGTGTTGGAATTGCCTTCTGCAACGAGTATTAGACGATATTTTCTCTATTTCAACCAAGTTTTGTGAAATACTCTCGAAATTCAAATAAAAATTCAGATTAGTGAGTTTTGTATTGTATCTTGGCAGTTGGTGTGACTTAGGAAATTTGACAGATTACGGAATTTGAATTGATTTAATTTGAAAATTGAGAGGATCGGAGGTCAGTATTGACAACCACAAAACGAAAAATATAACTGAAAACAATGCTGTAATGAGTTTCATTACAGCAGTACTTTTAGTACTGTAATGAACTCATTACGATACTGAAATAGAGAAAAGGCATTTATATCCTTCCACGAGTTGATTGAAAAACAAGTTTTCGAATGCACGAGTGTTATATAGAACCTTCTGTACGAGTATCATACATTATTTTCTTTAATTCGTTGAATTTTCATTAAAATTAATGGAATATTTCCATAAATATGAGTTGAGTGATTCTTGCGATAAAAAATATTGTTTGGCAGAACTGTCTTCTCTCTCATAAATTTGACAGATAATGAATAAATTCGTTGCAGAAGGCCAACATGTTATCAATAAATATTACCATGAAAACTGTATCAGAAATGAAGTATTCTCGCATATTTTGTTCTACTAGATGTGGCAGAATGAACGGATTCGACATAGAATTCTCGAATAATGTTTTCATCAACTTATTCAGTTATTATTTTTTTTTGACAACCCCTTAATATTGTAACTAACTTCATTCACATAGAGCTCCTACAATCCAAAGGATATTTGGTTGGTTTTAAGAGATACTTATTGCGAAAATCTTGACAAGAAATTGAGAATTACTTATGTAAGTATAAAGCAAAAAAAGTAATGAAACTCGTTAATTATTCTTGTTTGAAGAATTATTACGGAAAAACCTCACAATTTGCTTTTCACCTGTGGTGGCTGCTCTCCAACCTTAACTTTTTGGATAGTACCAATCAGGTTTTTTGCAGTCAAACATTTTTTCTCCTTCTCCAAATCAGACGTGCCCGACCATTGACCAAATACTCAATTTTGCGTTTCAGCAAATATTTTCCATCTCACGACTTTTCTGCTGAGATCCCAAAGTGTAGCCCTGTTCGTACGACTATTTATAACAACTGATAAAAAGGTTTGGAAAATGTTTTATTTCACTAGTCTGAAAGGAAATTATTCTTTCATCTCCAGACGTCTAAGTCAATGAGGATCTGATATCAGTTCTCTGATAATCACGTTCATTATCAATCACGTGAATTGAAAAATCAATAATTCCCATGGTTTTCCACATCTCGATAAACCATCGAATTTTGAGTAGATAGATATTTCACATCGCTTCTACATGTTGTAGGGGACACTTTGTTAAACATGCTATACAGTTCGGAATATCAATTATTGCAGTTGAGAACTTGCGTTTCTCCAGAGAATTAATATTCATACAAAGCACTAAGTGAAATAGTGAAGTCTGATAAATACATATCCATTTGGAAATGTCGGCAATATAGAGTTTCATCCCATCCTATACCAAACAGAATGGATTAGCGGTAATTTGGGTTGAATAAGATAAAGTGGTTGTTTCTGTATCTATGAATTTGTAGTAGGTGTGTTACGTTTGGTTTGTTCTAGCTCGGCTTTTATCTGTGAATTAGTATAATGGATAGAACGCGTGTACTCTGACAAAAAACACTTAAACAGACGAATCGAATTACTGCATGGCGGAAATGATAATAAAGAACAGTGAAAAATGAACAAAAATGATGAGAAGCCATAATTTAAAATACATATGAACTGATTCACGCAAATTTTGTCGTAACGTAGATAAATGGATGAATGCAAGACGAAAATCTATTATCTATTACTCAACAGAGTAATCGACAATACCAAAATCAAATTGATATAATGATCGTATTAACAATTGTATTAAGAGAAAAAATCAAATCGATAAACAAGAAATCTTTTTTTTGCCTTCACGGAGGCCAAATTGAAAACATTATTGAAACATCTGAATGACCTACCTTCGTTTTTCTATGCCATTGAATAATTCTGTACAACTTCGGTTTTAGTGGGGAACTCATGTTTGTTTGTGAAACTCTTTTTTTAGCATTAAAAGTTATTGTTTTCTTGTTAACCTTGTACGAGGTTTTTTCGAATGAATATCTATTATTATTAAATACAGGGTTATCCACTGTTCAAAATCGGGATTGTTCTGATTTCGTAAAATACTGTTTAGGACTGTATCCAGATAATTGAGTTGGAGATGGTAGTGTAAAAACATTTATTGACATCATTCACAATCATAAAATGAATGAGTCACCCGCATGAAGTTAATACAGTAAAAAATACAAATATTAAAGTCATCTATAAACTCAGAGTGAATTATTCAACTAAAAACAGAGGTTATCTAGAGATGTTCAAAATGAGAGGTCAGACTTAGACTTTGAGATAGTTCCATCAATTCAAAATTAAACACAGCGTTTAAAGAGATGAAGCAATTGAAATTGATTGCGAGAGCCTCTTTATTTCATCAAAAAAACAGAAGGTTGAATAATGAATTGTTAGAGTAGACTGAGTTGTGATAAAAGTGAGATCAGACCTTAGAGGAGATACTTTTATTGAAAGCTTAGTAGTTTAAGTCTGTTCTTCATTGAGATTATTACAAATGTGAGAATATCATGATTGAAAAATCAATATTTATGATCTATAACGTTGGTCTATAAAGAGAATGCTAATTAATCAATTGAGACGGCATTTACAGTGACAAACTGCTTTAAGTAAGCAGGGTAAGTGTCCATCAGAAAAATAGAGACTACAATTGACAATTATGAGGATTGCAACGAGTTCTATGTACGAATTAAAAACCACTAACCGTTGGTTTAGAGAAGGCAGAAGGCTTGAGATCTTACTTGCAAAGTGCCTCAGATGAATGAAATTGAGAATTTCTTATGTATAATGAGGAGATCATACCAGTTGATTGGTTTTATCAATAATTGAGGAGACCGCTCAAGGTGAAGCAGGGACTGAGACTGTCAATCAGGTTCAATGTTTGAGCTATTTGATCGTTCAAATACTTCAGAGAAGTTCACTTGGTTTCATTGAGATAGATGACTGATTCCATGATTCACCTTTGCGTTTGAGGATTTTCATTCATCTGAAACTCGAGAACAATAATTAGCAAGTATTATGAGAAGTGAATAGTTGAGAAATGAGATGAATTAATTAAGATAATGAGATGCACATGAAAAATATAAAAATCAGTATTTATTACCACAGAGAATGTTCATTCTTGGAGCAAGCAATCATTTCCATGTGAGGAGTCTAGAGATATCTGAAAAATCTATGAGAACTGCAAAAAATATACCAAAATATATCTTAGAGGAGTCCAATGCATCAGTTTAACGCAATAGAGATCTTATTAAAATAAAGTGAGAGAGGATTACCAATATTTTTATAAATTTCCATGATCTGAAACGTGGACAAATTCTCAAACTTTATAAAAAGCAGGAAAATAACATGGAATAAGCAACAATTAAGGATTATGAGAATTCACTCACCTTTTTGAGGATAAGTTACTTCAAGAAATGAACGAGATGATCAGTTATTAAGCGAGGTGACTTTTTGAAAATTCTAATTCACAAGAGTAGCACAAGAGGAGGTCTATTCACAGGCAGAGTTGGATTACAAAAAGAGCACTATTAATTGATTCAATTGATGAACACGAATTAATCTGTCAGCTGATTAGTACACAGAGGAGACTAATTTGACGCGAGAAGTCAATCAGCCGACCATAGAGATGTCAATTAGCTCTGCCTTATTTTTTCGTCATTTTTTGTTAAACATTATGAAGGAATAAAGACAATTACAATATGAAGAGATGTTTGGATTTCCCCTGTCGCAATATCGTAAACTGTTGTCAGTACGCGAGTGCAGACGATAAAAAAATTAAATTTAATGGGGACGTGCGCAGAGGCGTGCCTTTCAAAATTTCATGTAGGCACCGTAATTCATGAAAATTATTTGCGGATGTAGCTCGCAAAACATGAAGTCATTTCATCTATTGCCCGTTTGGGAATCGTATTAATAACGAGATAATCCAGTGGCATCGTCTATTCCGCTGCCTTCAGCAGCGTGCAAACACAGTTGGTGCCAACAGCCTCTGACGTTGCAATCGATCATAACTCGGAAGATTATCTTGTAATCAGTGGCGGCGCGAAGGAGATCCTGATGGAAGAAAAACGGTTGTAGAATAGGTATTTCTCTATTTCAGTATCGTAATGAGTTCATTACAGTACTAAAAGTAGTGCTGTAATGAAATTCATTACAGCATTGTTTTCAGTTATATTTTTCGTTTTATGATTGTCAGTACTGACCTCCGATCGAATCAAGTTTCGAATCAAATCAATTCAAATTCCGTGATCTGTCAAATTTCGTATGTCACACCAACTGCCAAGATACAAAACAAAAGTCACTAATCTGAATTTTCATTTGAATTTCGAGAATATTTCACAAAAATGGACTGAAATAGAGAAAATACCGTCTAATACTCGTTGCAGAAGGCAATTCCAACACTCATGCTATCGAAAACTCGCTCCTTCGTCGCTCGTTTTCGAACTTCGCATTCGTGTTGGAATAGGAGCTCATTCTGCAACTTGTTTTAGAATATACTATTATGATATGAGTGTTGAAAGTGACGTTTTATTTTGTGAGTGAAAAAGTTTGTGAAATGAGCGGAGCGAATTGAACAATTTCACGAACAAAATAAAATCACTTTTAACACAAATACCATATACAATGTTTTTTGTACAACTGTCCTATTTTGTTAATGAAATGGGCGAATTTGCAATGACAATAAACTTCAAAATGCATTTTAAAATTCAAATAATCAAAAGGTTGTCGTGAATGGCAAACGTTGCCAACGTTATGATTACCAACAAATGAGGAAAGACGCTGTCATTTGAATTTCGTTCCTGTCCAATTTTCGTCTTGGGTTTTTACTGCTTAATATGTTTGTCGAGAGTCCAATTATTAATGAAAGTGACGATTTGGTTTTTCCTCTGGATATTGAAGAGACTGTAAGAAGAGCAAATCTGGGACTTCTACCTAAAAAATCTGTTCAGCAGTACGATATTGTATATAACAATTTCCTGGCCTAGTGTAAATTGAAAAATGTAGAAGAGCACTTCAGTGAAACCGTTTTCCTGGTATACTTAAAAAAAAACAAAGAATATGGAGTTCATCAACTTTGTGAAGCAAATTGAGCAAATGATAAAGTCAAGCGTCCTTGTTAAAAATGGTGTGGATGTTAGTAAATATTTTTAAGGTAATAGAATATTTAAAACGGAGAAGTGAAGGATATCGTCCCAAAAAATCGAAAATTCTCACTCGTGAAGTTGCAAAGTTTTTAAAGGAGGCACCATATGAGAAATACTTGATGGTTGAGGTTGCAACTATTCTCGGATTATTTCGAGCCTGTCGGCGTGAAGAATTGTGTAATTTATCAGTGGAAGACATCGAAATAACAAATAAATCATTGATTATACAACTTCCAAATACAAGAACGAAAGTCAGTCGTTCTTTCAGTATTATTGGGAAGTATTTAGACTATTTTCATAAGTACTTTGCACTGCGCCCTTCTGTCATCAAACATCGTCGTTTTTTCCTGAAATACATGAATAATAAATGCACTGCCAATCCAGTTGGTATTAATACATTTGGGATCATTCCATCTATTGTTGCCAAATTCCTCAAACTGTCAGAACCAAAGCAATATACAGGACACTGTTTTCGAAGATCTTCCGCTGCATTGCTAGCAGAATCAGGAGCAAATATCACGGATTTAAAAAAACATGGTGGATGGAAGTCTACGACGGTAGCCGAGGGCTATGTTGATCATTCCATTGCATATAGAAATGTCATTGCTGAAAAAATTCTCCGAACCTCCACAGATTTTGGATCATTATCATTCAATACTGTACTTCCGGTTTCTACAAGTACTGATGTTGCTGAGGATTCTAATGTGTTGCAAAGCTCCCTATCGTCACAGGGCATTAATGTTAGTAATTATTCTAGTTTTACGATTAATATTAATGTTCATAAGTAATGATTGTTAAATATTGATAATGAAAATGTGCAATTGCTGAATTTTTCTCGTCTGATTTCATCATAAGAAAATGGAGTGCTAAAAATATTTTTAACACTCTTCCACGTAAACAATCAATTTTAACATTGTTTGATGTCATTAAAAGTGTCACTTTCAATGGCAGTTGTACAAAAATGCATTTTCTAAGCATATTCTTTCAATGTTCAATTCTATATACCAATCAATATATTTTCAATTGAGGGGTTGAAATATGAAATATCCTTATATTCACAATCGCGAAAAAAATCCATCACTCGGAGAAACTTATATGAGTGTTCATGTAAAAAAAAAATTGATGCCCAACTGAATTTTTCTTTGAAGATTATTACTGGTACTATCCTTGGTTACCAGTCCTCTCAATTATTGTCCCTCCATATTCGCGAGAGAGACTACAACTTTGAATTTTTGAAACAAATTCAATTCCTTTTCAAATTCATTTCCCATACTAACCTATATTCCAGATAATAAGGTCCCCAGATTGAAGTCGCGTAAACCTTTTAGGTCGAATTTTCTGATTGATATGAATAGAAGCGAAAAAGAAATTTGGCAATCTGAATGGAATGTATCCAATTTTTTCATTAAGGATCTTATTACTGATCCTTCCATCCTGGTTTTGACCTTCCCAGGAGAATATGGACTGTTCTAAATCGCATTAGAACAGGCCATGGACGATGCAATAGCATGCTCTTCCGATGGAATTCGGTTGAGAGCCCTAGTTGTGAGTGTGGGGAAAATGAGGAGACTATAGGACATCTTATAAATAGTTGTCCCATTTATAAATTTCAAGATGGTTTCGAGGCTATACATAAAGTAACAAATGCATTTCTGAAATGGGTGGATAATTTCGAAATGATTTAATTTATTCTTAATAATTGGTTTGTTTTTTGCTTTTTTCTTTTTTCATTTCAGATTAAGATTTGCGAATCATTTTGTGAAGAATCTGTTTATCTGAGTTCATAGACGGAAAACATAAAGATGTTCTCTTGGATCATGCTGATGTCTTTCAAGATTTCTCTGATATTTAATATTTTTGGTAATTTTTTTTTACGGGCGAGGTAAGGGTTTTTTTTCAGCTAGGTTTTTTTCCCTTTGCTCATTTACAGCTGCAGAGCTGTATGGTCTTCCTGTATTGCACCAACCTCAGCTAGGCACCTTCTTGTTTCAATATGTTATGTGCTATTTTAGCTCTCTGAATCAAAAGAATATACAGGGTGGCCATTTGAAAACGAAACAGACGAGATAACAGACGAAATAAATTTTTTCGATAGAAATGCTCGGACAGGTCGATTTCTGTTTCGAGAGGGACAACTTAAGATGTAGGTTACGGACGCATAGCGCTTCACCCCCAATTTTTGAATAGGGGTGAGTGATATCTCATTTGAAAGGTATTTTTATACTGATTTCAGCACAGTTATTGTTTTTTCATTTTATGCATTAGTTCTCGAAATACAGGGTGGCCATTTGAAAACGAAACAGACGAGATTACAGACGAAATAAATTTTTTCGATAGAAATGCTCGGACAGGTCGATTTCTGTTTCGAGGGGGACAACTTAAGATGTAGGTTACGGACGCATAGCGCTTCAACCCTTGCTACTACCCCCAATTTTTGAATAGGGAAGATGGGGTGAGTGATACCTCATTTGAAAGGTATTTTTATATGGATTTCAGCACAGTAATGGTTTTTTCATTTTATGCATTAGTTCTCGAAATATTCTTGACTAAGCATTTGTAAATGAAGTGGTGTTTTCATGGCACTTGTAGTGTTTTTTTTGTGAAAAACCTTTCAAATGAGGTATCACTCACTCCATCTTCCCTATTCAAAAATTAGGGGTGAGGGTTGTAGTAGCAAAGGTTGAAGAGCTATGCGTCCGTAACCTACATCTTAAGTTGTCCCCCTCGAAACAAAAATCGAACTCTCCGAGCATTTCTATCGAAAAAATTTATTTCGTCTGTAATCTCGTCTGTTTCGTTTTCAAATGGCCACCCTGTATATGAATATACTTATATGGGAGCCCTGATTCAAGGCCTCTGCTGAAATCTTGAAGGATGAAATAGGATGTAAGCAGTTCTTTTTAGGGTGTGAACTGGAGAGGTAGAAGTTCTTTTTCTTCCTAGATGTAGCCATTTGTATGTAGTTACTCAAAAGGACCTTAGCTGAACCTACTAGAAAGTTTGAAAGTTGGAGTATTTGTTAGGATTTTGTCTCTGGTTGATTTTTCTACAATTTTCAGATTTCTTCATATCGAAGCAGAAAAATAAAACCTCACTCAAATGACGAGAATTAGGCTTGTAAACTGACATGTTTAATCGAGAAAAACTTTATGATGCAGATACAAATCGACTAATATTTCGATGGCTTCATGTTAACAAATACCTAAGCTTATTGTATGACATCTACGATCTATTTATTTCAATTATCATTTACCGCTACAGCCAGCTTTTGTAAAACGCCGGAGGTAAAGTTGTACACCTAATATAAATCATACGGTGCTTCAAACGGAAAACTTTCGAACTACTCCTAGGATAAACTCTTGATTTCTTCGCATGGTATTCTTTATTAGATTTTTCTTAAGCGAGCGTAACTTCAAACATTTACCAAAATCCATTTCGTACTTGATAACTAGTTGAGACTATATAAAAAATATCGGGACCACAATGTTGATAACTCCTTTTTTTTCATTTCTAGCTATTATGTTGAAATATGCTAGGAGCACATTCTCTGGAAAATTTCACACTTTTAGAACAGCACCAATTCACGAAATTGTCAGATGCTACAGCATATTTTTCAATAGACTTTGATGACTTAAGGAAAGAGAATCCTTAATTGGCCAAAGCCTCAATTTGTGAAGAGATTTTCACTTCATACCAGCAAGTGATAACTATCAATAATCATTATACCTTCTTCATGTCTGGAAAATGTATTTTGCATGACAACTGTGACTATAAACAGGGTGTACCAAATTCGACGGCCTATTAGTCGTTTTCTGGAGAACTGAACCTGTTCGGAATCTGAAAAATTGGATTATGATATTGTTCGATATTATATACCGAGCTAAAATATTCTCGAAGCCTGATTACTTTCACTTATACAGGGTATGAAAAAAAAATTTGCATACAATTTTTTTCCTGATTTTTCGTTTCAAATTTTGATAGAGTATTCAATTCTGCATACATTCCTATTAAAATTGTTGCATTCGTCGAAAGACTTTTCAAAATATCGATATAAAAAAAGAAGAAAAATGGAGATGAGAGTATTCGTTATTGTGTTTGTTATTCCTAATATAAATATCTTGGGCCAAACCGTTTTCACATTTTTGAAGTGGAAGACTGTAAAAATATTGTACATTTCTAGAATTTTCAAAAACTCGTCACAGGGTTTTCCAAATGTTGGGTCAAAAATTGGGATCAAGATTGGCCCATAACTTTCGTTTTTCGAATTAGAACCCTATTTTTTTATGATTGCGTTGGATTCTGCGAAGAAAAATCAGGATAGTGTTTTAACATGTGAATGCTTCTAAAATAAATAATTCTTGAGTTATTTAGTATGTTCTGATTTTATGTCGTACGTAGAGTTAAATTCATAAGATTTGTTTCATATCAACAATGATCTATGGTCGTAGAAGATAAATTATTTTAATAATTCACTCGTGACAGACCTCTTTTTTGAATTCATTTATCATTGTTGGTATGAAACGACATTAAATCTGAAAATCCTGAATAACTCAAAAATTATTCATTTCAGGAACATAAACATCATTTTTTTCGCAGAATCCAACGAAATCATAAAAAAAATAGGTAATTTGAAAAACGAAAGTTATGAGATAATCTTGATCCCAATTTTTGACCCAACATTTGGAACACCCTGTGACGAATTTTTCAAATATCTAGAAATGTACAATATTTCCACAATCTTGGACTTCAAAAATGTGGAAAACGGTTTGTGCTTAAGATATTTAGAATAGGAACGAGAAACATGATACTGAATGCTCTTATCTCCCATTTTTCTTCAGTGGTTTCTCGATATTTTGAAAAAAATTTCGACGAATGCAACGATTTGAAAACGAGTGTATTCAGAATTGATACTCTAACGAAATTGGAAACAAAAAAAAAGAAAAAATTTCTTGAAACTTTTTCTTCATCCCCTGTATAACTGAAAGTGGTCGGGCTTCAAGAATATTTTAGCTCGGTAGATGATTTCGAGCAATATCATGATCCTAATTTTCAGATTTCGAATAGGTCCAGTTTTCCAGAAACAACTAATAGGCCGTCGAACTTGGTACACCCTGTATATTGACAAAATCTGTTTGGTTCTCTAAATTCTAACGATCATAAAAATGAATTTTAATTTTTTCTTATTCTGTGTCAAATCAGTTCATTCTGCCACATCATGCAAAAATATTTTATTCTAGCACATTTTTTATGGTAATATTTATTGATGACATGTTGGCGTCTTGCCACGATTTTATGAATATCTGTTGAATTTATGGGAGAGAAAACAATTTTGCCAATCAATGTTTTTCAATGTAAATATCACCAAACAATATTTATGAAAATATTTCATTAATTCTGATGATAACGAATTAGAGAAAAAATTAGAGAAAACATGAATTAGAGAAAAAAATGTATGATACTCGTACAGAAGGCCCATTTTAACACTGGTTCATGAAAAAACTCGCCAATTCGTGACTCGTCTTTGAGTTTTGAACTCATGTGAAAGATGACACTACTGCTCCTCCTATTTTTGGTGATCATATCCTCTAACTTTTTTCAGATCAGTTTTCCCGAAAAACTGCGGAAACTGTAGAAGCTATCGAAAAAGGACAAGCATCCATGTCGTGTGACCTTTATACAACAGAGTATGATAATCAAGTTGAGCTTGTTGTTTGGTACAAAAACAATCACAGTCCTGTTTTTAGGTGAGTTTTCATAACATCCTGCACGTACCTACTTAAGAGCTCATTTAAAACTCAATAACAACTTGAATAGATCCAATAAAAATCAGTATGAGACATTTCTTCAATTTGGTCGCCTTTTTTCTGAAGTTTGTGGAGCAGTTTTTTTTTAAATTAAAGAGCTCTTTAGTATAATACCTATCTTTCTCAAACGCATCTTTTTTTGATCAGGATCAGTGAATAGATTCCTTTATCAGCCAATCAATAAATCATTCAGTAGCGTATTCAAGCTTCAAGAATTTTTTGTTGATGGATTTCTTTCCCATTCCATCGTCCATTTGTATGATTACGTCAGAACTACTCTGCGCAAAAAAATTAACGCACATTATGGAAATCTCAAATTTATTCTACAACTGAAGGTGTTCGCAATGATAATTATTTTAATCAGAATTATGCATGCATATATAATCCACTTTCAACGTTTTTCTTCAATACAGATGTTTTTACCCGCAGGAATAAAAAAAGATGATATTATCAGATTTTGAATGTATTGGCTCCATTCTAAAATCAGTTGTTCTCAATCAATTCTAGTGATCAATAGTTTTTCTTTCGTTTGATTTTCTACACTCGATCGCTATGCAACGCGAAACACGCAATCTGACCCAAGAGGAATGTGCCCAAGCGTTAGTTTTGCGAGAAGAAGGGTGGACATACACAAGAAATGCAGATAGGTTTGGAGTTTCCCACACAAGTGTGTCCAGAATGTTGCAGCGATTCAGGGAGACAGGTATGAATGTCCGAAGACCAGGACAGGGTAGACCACGGGTAACAACTGCCATTCAAGAACGTTACTTGAGAGTTTCTTCGTTGAGACAACGGTTTGCAACCGCTCGCCTCCTTCAAAATCAGCTTGATCAAACTCATGGGGTGCAAATTAGCACTCAGACAATAAGAAATCGCCTCAGAGAATATGATTTAAGGCCCAGCTGTTACCCCAGCTCATCGAAGGGCGCGTTTGGATTTTACGAGAGAGCATATCCATTGGGAAGAGGCCGATTGGGAAAGAGTTCTCTTCACAGATGAGTCTAGATTCTGCCTACCATTGTGATCGACGTTCCCTGGTATACAGACGTCCACATGAAAGATATGCTCAGTGCAATTTCCTGAATACTACTGGTTTCGGGGGAGAATCGATTATGGTGTGGGGTGGAATATCTTTGAATGCTCGCACAGACCTAGTGGTTGTTGATAATGGAGCTATGAATGTTGATATATAAGGAACATTCTCGAAGAGTATGTAGTGCCATTTGCCCCATACATTGGTGAAAATTTCATTTTTATGGACGATAATGCCAGACCCCATCGTGCGCGCATCGTTCAGGAGTACCTTGAAGAGGTTGAAGTCTCTCGAATGGAATGGCCAGCAAGAAGTCCAGATCTCAATCCGATTGAGTAGGTTTGGGACAACCTCAATTGAAGGCTGAGAAGTTCAGATAATCATCCAGCTACTCTCAATGACTTAGGAATCCATCTCGGAGAAATCTGGGAAGGATTAGATCAGAACATTTTAAGATCACTCATGATCCGTCGTTGCCGAGCTGTAATTAACGCAAGGGGTGGGAATACCAAGTATTAAATCACTTTTCAGCATTTCAATATTTTGAAAATTGTTCATTTCTCCCCTTTCACAATAGATTCGGTGAAATTCTAAATTTTTCTTCCATTTAATGTTTTCTTGTTTCGTTCGAAACCTTCCCAAGAGAACATGAAAAATAAGTTATAAAGTAAATGTAGAGTTAACTTTCATTAAAATTGAGATTTTCAGAATGTGCGTTAATTCTTTTGCGCAGTGTAGATACTTCATGGGGTGCTGATGCTATAAAACTTCTTAGGATAGCTCCAGCTTTAGTTCTTTCTGCTGCTGAATATTGTTAATACGTTGGAATTAACGACCCCCTTTCAGAATAACTAGATATAATAGGAAGTTTTGATTTGCCTAAACTGTAACAATCTTATTAACTTCTCATTGATGAGAAACCTCATCAGTTCATGCATTTTTTTCAGTTACGACCTGAGGAACAAAACGTCGAAACAACCAATGATATGGCAAGAGACACCACTCAAATCCAGAATCAAGTTTTTCATTGATGAAAAAGCAGCAACGCTCATTCTGAATAACGTGAAAGAGACAGATGCAGACATTTACACATGTAGAATAGATTATTCAATGTCGGGAACAAAAAATCACAGGGTGAGACTCAAGGTCATAGGTGAGTACAAAATGAAGTATCATTAAGTTCATGATGATGACCATAACAATTGTTAAATAACATTATCAGAAAAATAGTAATAATAATAAACGACTTTTATTGTTAAAAATACGAATGGCCGTTAATTTAGGGTGTTTCAGCATTCAAATGTGACACAACTTAAGATTATGATGTAGTATTCATTCTTTTACATTGATTTTCTGAAGATATTTATTTGTGAATCCAATTTTATGGAAATGATGAAATCATTAAGGAAAATACTGCGAATATTCTTGTTTAAAAACGATCAAAAATAAGATAGATCAGAAAACGATTGAGGATTTCGATAGAATTAAGACCTAAATTGTTCTTCAAAAAGTTCCTATACGAATGCATAAAAGGCATTGACCATATCTTAAAAAATAAACACAAACAAACATGATCATGAAAAATTCATAATGAAATGATCATGAGGAACAATGACAAAATATATATACTGCTCCACAAGAGTTAGGGATATCGTATTCAATCGTTTTGAGAAGTATGTAATCTTCGAGAAAATCGCTGTAAAATCATTTAAATCTCGATAACAACTTGAATCGATCCAATAAAAATCAGTATGACACATTTCGTCAATCTGGAGTTTGCTTCTTTGCATATGCTTCATGAATGTTCTTATTATGAAATGGAGTCAGTTTATCAACGGCTTCGATTTTAAAAGAGTTTTCTGGAAATGCCAAGACGTAAATTAACAAACACTGAGGCGAATAGAACTATCGGAATGCTACAGGGTGGCCTAACTCAGGTTGTTGTAGCGGAAAGGCTCCAAGTCAGCCAAAATGTGATATCTCGACTTCGGAATAGGTTCAGAGAGACAGGTTCCGTGTTGGAAAGACCAAGGCTTGGTGAGTGACAAAAAACAACACCTGATCAGGATCGTTTCATCACCGTTTCGGCGAGAAGAAAGCCTACATCTACGTGTAGAAATGCTACGGAATACACTTCAAAATGCAGATGGGTTCTAAGATTCCATCGAAACCATCTGACGACGTTTGAGAAAGGTGAATCTAGGTTCTAGACGTCCATCAAGAGGTATTCCATTAACACGTGACCATAAGCGTCAAAGACTAGAATAGGCAAGGCAACATATCAATTGGAACTGGCGTAGTGTTCTTTTTCACTGATGAATCCAGATATGGGCGATTTTCAGATTCTCGAAGAATAAGGGTATAAATAACCCCTCGCATACCCCGTAATCGTCGTTATGTCCCGAAGTCCATCCATTCCGAGGGGGTAGTGTTATGGTATGGCCCCGGATATGTTTCAATGGGCGCAAAGATCTTCACATTTGTCCTGGAATATGACCGCCTTACACTATAGAGAGCATGTCATTGACAATGTTTTGCCAAATTTTCACGCTGTTATTGGTGAAACTTTTCAATTTCTAGACGATAACGCTAGACCGCACCGTGCAGCCATAGTTGAGAATGCGCGCTAGGAGCTTGGTATTCCACATTTACCAATACCTCCGCACTCGTCAGATTTTAATTGCATAGAACATGCATGGGATATGCTCCAAAGAAGATTAGATAATCATCAACCTAACCCAGAATCCTTAAATGATCTGAGAGAGATTCTGCCTCGTTCATGGAACCAAATACCTCAAGAAATGTTCAATGCAAAGAAGAAGTCAAACTGTTATTGATGCCCGTGGAAGTCATACTTTCTATTGATAGTCTTAAAAGGCTTGAAATCTCTGGGAATAAAATTTTGTTATATTACTCGATTTTTCTCAACCACGCCTGTATACGCTGCAGACCTACAGGTTAAAATTAATTTCATTTCCTGCAACTTGAAATCATATTAATATGAATTTCCATCACGAATTAAACTATATTTTTCTGCAATCTAAGTCAATACCCCTAACTCATGTGGAGCAGTTCAGATTAAATTTTTTTCGTTTAGAGTCACGGAGTTTGGAAGCAGTAGGCACCCAAATATTCAATACACTATGGAAATTGAAAAGGATGATTCTCAACCCTTTTTAGACGTCTTAGTAACTACTCCATTTCCAAGTGTAATTCAGAAACCGCGAAGGGTATTTCAGATTAGTCACTTCAATTTCAGAAAGCGTCAAATGAATTTCATGTTAGTCAATTGAATTTCGGAAAATATCAAATATATTTCGGATCACTCAATTGAATTTGATTATAATTTCCATAATGGATTTCTAAATTAATTCAAGAATTATTTTTGTAACTACTATCTGTTTATTTGTGAATTTGCCTCAGCATTATTGTTTTTTTCAACTTCTGGTTTTGTCAATGTCTTTTTTGCATTTGTATAGGAACTCAAGCATATCATGTGTCTGATTTGAGGTACTCCTCAATCAATTATTGCTGCTTTACACTTATACAAATGGTATCAATTTGCTGCTTGAACGAAATATAGCTTTAAATCATCGACAAACTAGGAAAATAGTTTTTTATGATATGACTGTTAAAAGTGACGTTTTATTTTGTGAGTGAAAAAGTTTGTGAAATGAGCGAAGCGAATTGAACAATTTCACGAACAAAATAAAATCACTTTTAACACAAATACCATACAATGTTTTTTTGTACAACTGCCCTATTTTGATAATGAAATGGGCGAATTTGCAATGACAATAAACTTCAAAATGCATTTTAATATTCAAATAATCAAAAGGTTGTTGTGAATGGCAAACGTTGCCAACGTTATGATTACTAACAAATGAGAAAAGACGCTGTCATTTGAATTTCGTTCCTGTCCAATTTTCGTCTTGGGTTTTTAACTTCTTAATGTATTTGTCGAGAGTCCAATATTAATAAAAGTGACGATTTGGTCGTTGCTCTGGATATTGAAGAGTCTGCAAGAAAAGCAAATCAGGATCTCCTACCTAAAAAATCTGTTCAGCAGTACGATATTGCATATAACAATTTCCTGGCCTGGTTTAAATTGAAAAATGTAGAAGGGAACTTCAGTGAAAGTGATTTCCTGGCATACTTAGAAGAAAAATAAAAAATATGGAGTTCATCAACTTTGTGGAGCAAATTTTCAAAGATAAAGTCACGCTCCCTTGTTAAAAATGGTGAGGATGTTGGTAAATATTTTAAGGTAATAGCATATTTAAAACAGAAAAGGGAAGGATATCGTCCTAAAAAATCGAAAATTCTCACTCGTGAATAAGTTGAAAAGTTTATAAAGGAGGCACCAGATGAGATATACTTGATGATTGAGGTTGCAACTATTTTCGGATTATTTGGAGCCTGTCGTAGTGAAGAATTGTGTAATTTATCAGTGGAAGACATCGAAATAACAAATAAATCAGGTTGAGAGAATTTTTTCAGTAATGAAATTTCTATATGCAATGGAATGACCAACATAGCCCTCGGATACCGTCGTAGACTTCCATCCACCATGTTTTTTCATATCCGTAATATTTGCTCCTGATTCTGCTAGCAATGAAGCGGAGGATCTTCGAAAACAGAGTATTGGATATTGCTTTGGTTCTGGCAGTTTGAGGAATTCAGCAACAATAGATGGAATTTTCCCAAATGTATTGATACCAACTGGAAATGCAGTGCATTTATTATTCATGTATTTCAGGAAAAAACGACTATGTTTGAGGACAGAAGGGCGCAGAGCAAAGTACTTATGAAAATAGTCTACGAACTTCCCAATAATACTGAAAGAACGACTGACTCTCGTTTTGGTATTTGGAAGTTATATAACCAATGATTTATTTGTTATTTCGATGTCTTAAACTGATACATTACACAATTCTTCACACCGACAGGCTCCAAATAATCCGAAAATAGTTTCAACCTTAACCATCAAGTATTTCTCATCTGGTGGCTCCTTTATAAACTTTTCAACTTGTTCACTAGTGAGAATTTTCGATTTTTTGGGACGATATCCACTTTTTCGTTTAAAATATTACCTCAAAATATTTACCAACATCTACACCATTTCTAACAAGGGCGCTTGACTTAATCATTGAAAATTTGCTTCACAAAGTTGATGAACTCCATATTTTCGATTTTTCTTCTAAGTATGCCAGGAAAACAGTTTCACTGAAATTCCCTTCTACATTTTTAAATTTACACCAGGCCAGGAAATTGTTATATGCAATATCGTACTGCTGAACAGATGGTTCAGGTAGGAGTTCCAGATTTGCTCTTCTTGCAGACTCTTCAATATCCAGAGGAACAACCAAATCGTCACTTATTAATAATTGGACTCTCGACAAACATATTAAGCAGTTAAAAACCCAAGACGAAAATTGGGCAGGAACGAAATTCAAATGACAGCGTCTATCCTCATTTGTTGGTAATCATAACTTTGGCAACGTTTGCCATTCACAACAACCTTTTGATCATTTGAATATTAAAATGCATTTTGAAGTTTATTGTCATTTCAAATTCGCCCAGTTCATTATCAAAATAGGGAAGTTGTACAGGGTGATTCATTTATCTTGGTAACCCCAATTTTCTCAAAAACGCCCGAATATTTTTTCATTCTGTGAATGGCGTTTTGAACAAGTCAATGTCGACTTGAGATGCGCATAAAAATCTGCGGAATAAATAAAGACGCCAGGCGTCGCGGCGCTATCAAAAATTTTTTCTCCAGGGACATACCATTTTTATTATGTCATTCGAAAGATAATTTCATTTTGAACTTTTTTTTCTGATACAATTTTTGTCCATTTCTTACCGTCAGCGATCTGCAGTTTGTTTTATGTTGATTCTATTCCATTTATTTTTTTTCCGTATTGTGCTAGTATGCCTTGATTTGAAGACATAGATATGATTTTGTGCCTTGAATTCAAGAAGGCTAGTTTTCTGAACAATCTGCCCCTTCAAATAAGATCAAATATGTGGATACAGCAAGATGGGATTCCATGTCACAACGCTGCCATTGTGAAGAGATATTGAGATTTAGAATTCGAAAATGAATGGACCCATATATTTTGACCAAAGTGACTTATGATGAAATAGGGAGATAATATAACTTGTGTATGGATCATAATTGCTAGATGACCTAGATTTGATTATGTTCCGTAAAATGACGGAGGCTCTGTAACTATTTTTCTATTATTTGATTCATTAAATTTATATCTTATATCAATAAACATTTTATTTAATAACAAACGAAACATTTCGAACCATACGTTCTATATACCGGACATTATGATCCATACATAAATTATATCATTCCCCTATTTCATTATAAGTTATTTCGGTCAAAAAATAAGGGTCTACTTGGGCACATGCGTTTCTTATCTTCATTTTCAAATAGTCCAAGATATAAGAATCATTTTGGGATACTATATATTCAAGGGGACCCCTCAGAAAGTAATCCATGAGCGTTAGGTCTGACGATATCTGATGGGTCCATTGGTTTCAATCCATTTTTTTCGAATTCTTTATCTAAATATCTCTTGACAATGGCAGCGTGGTGGCATGAAGCCCCATCTTGCGGTAGCCACTTATTTCATCTTATCTGAAGGAGCACATTGACTAAAAAACTAGCCTCCTTGAATTCAAATCACAAAATCACATCTATGTCTTTAAATAAAGGCATACTACAACAATACAGAAAAAAATAAATGGAATAGAATCAACATAAAACATGCTGCAGATCGCTAACGGTTAGAAATGGATAAAAACTGTATTCGAAAAAAAAATTCAAAATGAAATCATCTTTCGAATGACATGATAAAAAAGGTATGTCCCTGGAGAAAAATTTTTTGATAGCGCCGTGACGCCTGGCGTCTTTATTTATTCCGCAGATTATTATGCGCATCCCAAGTCAACATTGACTTGTTCAAAACGCCATTCACAGAATGAAAAAATATTCGGACGTTTTCGAGAAAATTGGGGTTACCAAGATAAGTAATCACCCTGTACAAAAAACATTGTATGGTATTTGTGTTAAAAGTGATTTTATTTTGTTCGTGAAAATGTTCAATTCGCTCCGCTAATTTCACGAACTTTTTCACTCACAAAAGTAAACGTCTCTTTTAACACTCATCATAAATAACTATTTTTTACTTCTGGTTTCGTGAATGTCTTTTTTGCATTTGTATAGGCACTTAAGCAAATCGTGTGTCTAAGTTGCTGGTTTCCACTTATACGAATGGCATCAATTTGCTGCTTGAACGAAATATAGCTTTAAATCATCGAAAAAATAGGAAAAATATCATCATCATGATTTCCTACACCCTTAACAACATACTAATGCATGCATTTCCAGTGCCGCCGCAGAAAATGACCATAATCGATGAGAGAGGTCAGAACTTGTCCTGGATGGCAGGACCCTACGATGAAAACAGCCGCATGGTACTTAATTGCGTTGTAATTGGAGGTAAGTGTGGGGTGTGATCACTTATTCGTGAAATTTATCGGGTCTCGAACCACGAATGGGAGGTTCGACCTCCTGAACGTGGAGAAAACGGGAGATACTCCAAGAAAGGCGTTCTCAACTCTGATGGGACGGTCAGAATTGTCTTTTCTCGACTTCAGCGATTTTTCTAGGATTTTCTTGCTGTTTTTTTAGGAGGGAAAGCAATATACATGGTGGAAAAGCAGAATGAAAAAAAATGCCAAATGATGCTGAAATCGGTTTATTTCTTCTCTCAGCAACAAAATCTGATTTCATTTCTCCATTCTCATGATGAAAACTACACTGCGCAAAAATATTAACGCACATTCTGAAAATCTCGATTTTAATTAAAGTTAACTCTACATTGACTTTATAACTTATTTTTTTTTGTTCTCTCGGGAAGGTTTTGAACCAAACAAGACACATTAAATGAAAGAAAAATTCAGGATTTCACCGAATCTTATGTGAAAGAAGAGAAATGAACAATTTTCAAAATACTGAAATGCTGATAAGAGATTTAATACTTGGTATTTCCACCCCTTGCGTTAATTACAGCTCGGCAACGACGGTTCATACTCAAAATGAGTGATCTTGAAATGTTCTGATCTAATCCTTCCCAGATTTCTCCGAGTTGGATTCCTAAGTCATTAAGAGTAGCTGGATGATTTTCTGAACTTCTCAGTCTTCTATTGAGGTTGTCCCAAACCTGCTCAATCGGAATGAGATCTGGAGTTCCTTCTGGCCATTCCATTCGAGAGACTTCAACCTCTTCAAGGTACTCCTGAACGATGCGCGCACGATGGGGTCTGGCATTATCGTCCATAAAAATGAAATTTTCACCAATGTATGGGGCAAATGGTACTACATGCTCTTCAAGAATGTTCCTTATATACTTATCAGCATTCATAGCTCCATTATCAACGACCACTTGGTCTGTGCGAGCAGTCAAAGATATTCCACCCCATACCATAATCGATCCTCCCCTGAAACCAGTAGTATTCAGGAAATTGCACTGAGTATATCTTTCATGTGGACGTCTGTATACAAGGGAACGTCGATCGCAATGGTAGAGGCAGAATCTAGACTTATCTGAGAAGAGAACTCTTTCCCAATCGGCCTCTTCCCAATGGATATGCTCTCTTGCAAAATCCAAAAGCGCCCTTCGATGGGCTGGGGTAAGAGCTGGGCGTCTTGCCGCGACACGAGGCCTTAGATCATATTATCTGGGGCGATTTCTCATTGTCTGAGTGCTAATTTGCACCCCATGAGTTTGCTCAAGCTGATTTTGAAGGAGGCGAGCGGTTGCAAACCGTTGTCTCAACGAAGAAACACTCAAGTAACGTTCTTGAATGGCAGTAGTTACCCGTGGTCTACCCTGTCCTGATCTTCGGACATTGATAGGGTAGACCGGGGTCGAAAGTAACATGCAGCGAAAGTAACATCGGCCATATTTTTAGATTCGTTAGAAGTAGTGGGGTATACGTCTTCCAGTTTATAGATCTATTGGATAGACCCCCAGCCGTTAGTGTATAACCGCTTTCGGAGTGAAGTTGTTGTTTCGAGTCGCCATATTTTCTTTTTACCACCGAAAAGTAAGTTTTTTCGAGGATGTTATAATATTATTATTAGATTTGTTTTGATATATAAGTAATTTTTTTATTCCTATTAATAAGTTTAGACATTTTGGAGTATAATGATGTTCATAACATTGTATTTCTTGCTTTTTTTAATATAAAATTCGAAAAAATTGTTTAAAATCCTGGTCGGGGACGTTTGTAACATTCCTACCCGGGACGAATGTAACGTTACAACCGATCCCTTCTTTAAGCTACGATCGATTTAGACTGATAAAATATTGATTAAACGCTCTATTTTAGAATGCCTCGTTCCAAGATTAGAAAAACAGATAGAGGTAAATTACCATTATCAGTTTATGAAGAAGCCCTAGGAGACATTATTAACGGATCATCCATTAGAGCAGCAGCAAAGAAATATAACTTATACCATGTATCTTTAACAAGATTCAAAAAGAAAAAAGGACAGCCGATAAATGATAGAGGTACAATGGGTTATAGAGCTTGGAATAAAGTTTTTACTGAGGAACAAGAAAATAAAATGACAAAATATATAATAAAGGCTGCAGATATTGCTTTTGCTGCAAAGAAACTAGAAGGTTTGCATATGAGATGACAAAAAAAACATAATTTAAATGTTCCACCGCAATGGGAAGAAAAGCAGATGGCTACCGAGGATTGGTTTAGCAGATTCATGAAAAGGCATCCACAACTTTCTTTACGGTGTGCTCAGCCGACAAGTCTATCAAGGGCCACAAGTATTAATGAAGCAAATGTCGATGGTTTTTTCAATAATTTGCAAAAAGTCATGGACAAATATAAGTTTGAAACCAAAGACATCCGCTTCTATTATAATTCACCCAAACGACCCTGGTCCATCAACCTCCAATTTAGCAATCCAAGAGTTTGCTCCAGAAACAGTGCGACCTTTTCCAAAAGCTCCACCTAGAAAAGAAAGTAATAGAGGAAAAAAGAAAAGAAAATCGACTATTTATACGGACACTCCTGAAAAAGAAAAAATTAGAGCAGAAGTCGAAGAAAGGAAGAAGAAAAGTGTGAAGAAAAATTTTTCAGATTTGAAAGGAAAGACAAAAGCTCAAACAAAAAATTCTATCACAATAAAGAGTAAGAAAAAGGAAGAAACAGAAGGCTGCGAAGAAGAAGAAGACGGCTATTTTTGTCTTGTGTGCATTGAACCTTACACAGCAAGTTCCCCAGGGGAGCAATGGGTTCAGTGTACAGAATGCAAGAATTAGTCACATGAAGCATGTACCAAACAAGATTTATTATATGTTTGTCACAATTGTGATTCAGAGTAATATCTATTTGTTTTGAAAATCACAGTTTATTTTGTTTTTAAGTTAGAATGTTGTTTTTTTGTTTTTTTATTATTTTTGTATTTTATTCTTCAGATTTTATGTTTTGTAACAACCGACCCCTAACAATGTTACAACCGCTGCATGGTCGGGGGCGGCTGTTACAATTTACAATGTGACAATTTATTGTTAATATTTTTGTTTTAACGTTCGACAAAAAAATTTTATGTAACTTTTTAATAAAATTAAAGATATATGCAATGATTGTATCTGAAAACCTTGTCATTATTTGTCATATTTCGTCTAGAATAGGTTTGCAAAGCTAAGTTGTTACTTTCGACCCCGGTCTACCCTACCTGTCTCCCTGAATCGCTACAACATTCTGGACACACTTGTATGGGAAACTCCAAACCTCTCTGCAATTCTTGTATGTCCACCCTTCTTCTCGCAAAACTACCGCTTGGGCACATTCCTCTTGGGTCAAATTACGTGTTTCGCGTTGCATAGCGATCGAGTGTAGAAAATCAAACGAAAGAAAAACTATTGATCACTAGAATTGATCGAGAACAACTGATTTGAGAATGGAGCCAATACATTAAAAATCTGATAATATCATCTTTTTTTATTCCTGCTGGGAAAAAAACATCTGTATTGAAGGAAAACGTTGAAAGTGGATAACATATGCATGCATCATTCTGATAAAAATAATTATCATTGAGAACACCTTCAGTTGTAGAATAAATTTGAGATTTCCATAATGTGCGTTAATTTTTTTGCGCGGTGTATGTAGTTTCGTAGTTGAAAGAGTAATTTTCAACCTTTTAAATTTCGAATACTTTTGGTAACATCCTGATCGAATGTATCTTTTAGGAAAGCCTCCTCCAGAAATTGTATGGTTGAGAAATGACGTCCCCATTGAATCATCGAAACTGTCCAGCAGTTTTCCAAATGTGGAAACGGTTCAGTTAAACATTCCGAAATTGACAAGGTCGAACCTGAGAGATTCCTTCACATGCCGAGCTTCAAATACCAACCTGTCTCCACCATTACAGAAGAGTCTAAAAGTTGACATAAATCGTGAGTATAAAATAACACAGAAATGAGACAAAAAACAGACGACTTAATAAGCAAACCAAAAACTCTTCGAAACTAGAAATGTTATCATCACCTTGCCATACTGATATAAACAATATTTTCAATTTCTAATAGACATTCGAAAGACTAGATGGCGCTCATAACTGCTAAGTTGCATCGTTTCCAATATTTCCAGCTATGGGTTGAAATTTTGGCGTCAATTTCAAGTTTTAGCAACATGTATCTATTTAGCATAATACAATATTTCAGATGTGATACCTCATGATGTCTTCCTTTTTTCAGTTGGACCCATCTCTGTGAGGATAGTGAACAATACGCCACTTTCCTCTAAGGCGAAATACGAAATGGTTTGTTTTACGAACGGTTCAAAACCACCAGCAAAGTTGATATGGCTCATTGACAATGAAGAAGTCGACTTGCAAAGATTCGCGTTTAACAAAACCGTAAGATTCGCTTTTACAAAAATATACTGCTACACAAGAGTTAGGGATATCGTATTCAATCATTTTGAAAAAAAGTGTGTAATCTTCGAGAAAATCGCTGTAAAATCATTTAAAACTCAATAACAACTCGATTCGATCCAATAAAAATCAGTATGAGACATTTCGTCAATCTGGTCGCCTTTTTTCTGAAGTTTGGTTCTTTGCACGTGCTTCATGAATGTTTCTATTTTGAAATAGAGTCAGTTTATCAACGTCTTCGATTTTAAACGAGTTTTCTGGAAATGCCAAGACGTAAATTAACAAACGCTGAGGCTAATAGGGCTTTCGGAATGCTACAGGGTGGCCTAACTCAGGTTGTTGAATGGGAATGGCTCCAAATCAGCCAAAATGTGATATCTCGACTTTTGAATAGGTTCAGGGAGACAGGTTCCGTGTTGGAAAGACCAAGGATTGGTGGGCGACGAAAAACAACACCTGCTTAGGATCGTTTCATCATCGTTTCGGCGAGAAGAAAGTCTTCATCTACGGGTAGAATGCTACGGAATTCTCTTCAAAATGCAAATGGGGACCAAGTTTCCATCGAAATCATCAGACGATGTTTGAGAGAAGTGAATCTTGGTTCTAGACATCCATTGAGAGGAGTTCCATTAACACGTGACCATAAGCGTCTAAGACTGGAATGGGCAAGGCAGCATCAATTGGAAAGTAAATGGCGTAGTGCCCTTTTCACTGCTGAATCCAGATATAGACGATTTTCAGATGATCGAAAAATAACGGTATGGACAAACCCACGCATACAACGTAATCGTCGCTATGTTCAAGAAGTCCATCCATTCCGAGGGGATAGTGTTATGGTATGGGCCGGGATATGTTTCAACCGGAGCATAGATCTACACATTTGTCCTGGGAATATGACCGCCTTACACTATAGGGAGCATGTCATTGACAATGTTTTGCCAAATTTTCAAGCTGCTATTGGTGAAACTTTTCAATTTCTAGACGATAACACTAGACCGCACCGTGCAGCCATAGTTGAGAATGCACGCGAGGAGCTTGGTATTCCACATTTACCAATGCCTCCTCACTCACCAGATTTGAATTGCATAGAACATGCATGGGATATGCCCCAAAGAAGATTAGATAATGATCAATCTAGCCCAGAATCCTTAAATGATCTGAGAGAGCTTCTGCCCCGTTTATGGAACCAAATTCCTCAAGAAATGTTCAACAACCTCGTGTGCAGTATGCAAAGAAGATGTCAAGCTGTTATTGATGCCAGTGGAGACCATACATTTCATTGATAGACTTAAAATGCTTGAATTCTCTGGGAATGAAATTTCGTTATTTTACTCGATTTTTCTTAACCAATCTGTATACGCTGCAGATCTACAGACTAAAATTACTTTTATTTCCTGCAACTTTAAATCATATTAATATGAAATTTCATCCCAAAAGCTCATTTAAACTATACTTTCTTGCAATTTAAGTCATTATCCGTATCTCATGTGGAGCAATTTAAATCAACAATGACACACAAAAAGTGGGAAGCACTTATTCTGGAACTATGTCGAATACGTAGTGCCTAATTAGAGCCGTATTAAAATCCCATTATACCGATTTTGTTTTTCAGAAATTGCCAATTCAAGACTTCGGTGTTGACTTTAGGCTTAGCACCAGCGTTTTTGAATGAGCATGTTAATATACTATTATTAGGCCTATTCGTAAAGCACTAATTAGTCACTAATTTATGCCGAGAGAAGATAATCTCTGATATTATGGAAAAAGTTAATTTTGTTCCATTTGGTTCCAAAGCACTTATAAGCACTAATTAAGCACTAAATATAAGTATATTGATTTCATGGTAATTCGAATATGTTTTGGTGCTAAGCGTGAAATCAATTTCTCAAATTCTGAATGTGCATCAGTCTCAAAGACAGTGATTATTTCGAAATCATGGTTAAAAAAAAATTAAGAGTTACTTTTTGTGAACCTGCATAAAATTGGAATTTTTTCAGGATTCTCCAGATGGAAATTCGAGTTATTCAATTCTATCATTTTATCCATCAAAAGAAGAAAATGGACTGTCATTGACTTGCCGAGCATTCAACGCATTTCTTCCTTCAGTCATCATGGAAGATACGGTTAAACTGAACGTCTCTTGTAAGTATCATGCGAAGAATCATGTTCAAAGTTCCTCTTGTTCTGGTGACCTAATTTTTGTTCACATGGGTGTAAAGTCTACCGATTCACTCAAAGTTGAACCTCAATTATATAAGTACCAAACACGTCAGAGAAACTTTGTCATTCGAAAAGACTATGAAAGATAATAGTACTTCAGTCATAGGTTTGATTCTTTTTTTAATGTTTGTTTGGTTTTGTTCTTCATTCTCCTTTTATGTGACTTTCTTTTCCAGGTTCATTCGTGTCTGTGATTTTCTTAACGTTTTGTTGTTCTCATATTTTGTCCTTTGTTTTATATGTTGGGATGTATCAATGCTCCTTTCGTTTTTTAGATCATTATTACATTTCCTCTATTTCCCTTCTGAATTTTCGCATTCAATACTGTTTCGTATTGTTAGGTTCATAAGTTTTTCAAATTATGAAATTGCAGATCCACCACAGGTTACCATCAAACTTGGGACCAGTCTGAACGCTGCTTATATCAGAGAAGGACAAGATGTATATTTCGAATGTGAGGTCAATGCTAATCCGATTACGACTCGGCTCATTTGGCTGCATAACGTGAGTGAATTTCTGTTCTGGAACAAAAAAATCAATTCAAGTTGATGAAATTATAGAAAATGTTTTTAGTTTAACACGAAGATTCACATTCTGCAAGGAAAATTGTAAATTTCCTTTAAGAAAAAGAAATTCTTTGCCTTTACGAAGGCACATCGAGAACATTTTTGAAACATAGATGAATTCAAAATAGTAATCATCAAATGAATACCATTTTCAATCCCCAGGCTCAGAGATCTTTTATCATGAGGTTGGAGAAATGATATTAGATTTTGTCACTGAGATAAGAGATATACCGGTTTCGGCCTTGTTGGGCCTCATCAGTATCCCGCACATCTCAGGACAAAATCTTCATAAAAAACTTCGGAATTTGAAGCAATTGGTTGTGAAGTAATGAGTAAAATATTACAAAGTACTAAGGTGGTGACATCCAATTGCGTCAAAATGAAGTTTCACATTTCCAATCAAATGCAAAAAAAGAAATCTGTACTTCCTCTTTCACTGAATGAGATTTTAGCAGTGACTCTATTCAGGACCCGCTTGCTAGTTTCTCAAAGTGATGGAAACGCCCAATTCTTTTTGTGACTGTGAAGCCAGATGTTTTTAAGATGTGCCTTCGTAAAGGCAAAGAATTTTTTTTTTTCTTAAAAACATCTGGCTTCACAGTCACAAAAGGAATTGGGCGTTTCCATCACTTTGAGAAACTAGCAAGCGGTCCCTGAATAGAGCCACTGCTAAAATCTCATTCAGTGAAAGACGAAGTACAGAGATCTTTTTTTGCATTTGATTGGAGATGTGAAACTTCATTTTGACGCAATTGGATGTCACCACCTTAGTACTTTGTAATATTTTACTCAATACTTCACAACTAATTGCTTCAAATATCGAAGTTTTTCATGAAGATTTTGTCCTGAGATGTGCGGGATACTGATGAGGCCCAACAAGGCCGAAACCGGTATATCTCTTATCTCAGTGACAAAATCTAATATCATTTCTCCAACCTCATGATAAAAGATCTTAGAGCCTGGGAATTGAAAATGGTATTCATTTCGATGATTACTATTTTGAATTCATCTATGTTTCAAAAATGTAAATTTCCTATTAGAAAAAACCCACTTGTCCTTGAAATGACCTCGAAATTTAACTCCAAGATCAAATTAAATGTCTACAATCGATGTCCCCCTGAAAAAATTTTCGATCGAGGTGTTATTTCAGTGATTCTTTCAGAATAGATCGAATGACGAAAATTGAAGTTTTCTTCCTTTCCAGAACAACGTATTACAACACGAAAAAAAGAGTGGAATTCTAATAAGCAACAATGCTCTAGTTCTCCAGAAAATAACGAAATATCAAGAAGGGAACTACTCATGCTTGGCATCCAACATTGAAGGAGATGGTGAAAGTAACATTTTCAACCTGAAAATTATGTGTGAGTATTGATACGAACAAAATTTTGATAACTTTCGAAAGTTTTTCTTTCACTCAAAGCTTATTATGCCATTTTATGAAGCAGTTTTTCGTTATTATCTACTCATTCTGTTATTGATGATTGATGGTACTTATGAATGATTTTAACATTTCAACAGTTGGCTTACGATAATTGTTGATCTGTATTATGAGACTTTTTTTCAATTTTTTTGTCAATATTGCCTCCTCTGTCAAAAAGTACTAGCTACTTTGTTATTTAAAAGGGCACACCCTATATATTATTACATTTTTCTATTCATCGTGGTAGCACGATTATTTTGGTATCACTTTCTCATACTTATCTTCAGCGAGTAGTTGAATGATTTAATCTTTTTTTGTGCGAAACATAGCTTTGGGTAAACATCCATATTTTCCATACTATAAATGTTAGGAAGCTGAAATTGCGAATGCAGAATGCCAAGATCCTATGCATCTTTCAAGTGTTACGAAATACGCTTCTCATTATACAGAGTCATTCAAAATTAGATGGTTTTTCTAGACATACCAAAACGGTTGAAAGTGCCTTTTTTTAATGGAATGTCATGTATATTTTAAGAATTGCTGAAAGAGAACTGAATTTCCTTTTCAGATGATCCTGCAACTAAATTGTAAGATTCTGCGTTGAACTGAATTTTATAGTTGCGCACGTTTTATTGTTACGAACCTCCTGAAACTGCTTACCAAAACAAGCTCAAAATGAGTGGTTCATACAAGTTCTAACTTCAGTGGATTGCTATGATTTGCTGATAATGAACATGAGCTGAAAACTACCAAATAATAAATTAATTCTAATAATGTTCATTCTTCGAACGATTCGGCGATTCTAGGTAAGAAAAAATTAATCTCTGATGCACTACATCTCAAAACGTCTAAATAGGTATTCATCGTAGATAACATGATATAAATTGACATACCTATGCAGATTTGACATTCTCATAGTATAAGAAAAACAATAAGTGTAATAGAAAGAAATTCAAATGAAATTTTGATTAATTTGTTCATTCAACATGGGCAATGTGACCAAATAACAGCAAGAACATGTAGAAGGTTCAATGAAATATTTCCTAATGAACGGGTTCGCAACTTCAAAATTCCAGTTCAACGCAAAATGTTACAATCTATGTATAGGATATAGGATATGATAATCATTCAACAGGAAATTTAAATCTTTCAACCGTTTTTGTATGTCTAGAAAAACCATCGAATTTTGAATGACTCTGTATAATGAAAAGTTTATTTGGTAACACGTGCATGATGCATAGGATCTTGGCATTCTGCATACGGAATTCAAGCTTCCCAACATTTATAGTATGGAAGTTATGGATGTTTAACCAACACTATGTTTTGCACAAAAAAAAAGGAAATTATTCAACTACCCAAAAACCGCTGAAGATATGTATGACAAAGTAATACCAAAATAAGAGAGTTACTACGATTAATAGAAAATTGCAATAATATACAGAGTGTGCCATTTGAAATAACAAAGTAATTAGTACTTTTTGACATAAGCGGCAGCACCGAAGCACTGAAAATATTTTTTATCGATAGAGCATCTGTTTTTATCTAAGAAACCACATTTTTAATGAATTTTTTTTCCTTTCTCCGTAAACGTTTAACGTACCATCGACCCTGGATCACCCTGTACAGGGTGATTCACTTATCTTGGTAACCCCAATTTTCTCGAAAACGTCCGAATATTTTTTCATTCTGTGAATGGCGTGTTGAACAAATCAATGTTGACTTGAGATGCGCATAAAAATCTGCGGAATAACTAAAGACGCCAAGCGTCGCGGCGCTATCAAAATTTTTTTCTCCGGGAACATACCTTTTTTTATCATGTCGTTCGAAAGATGATTTCATTCTGAATTTTTTTTTGAATACATTTTTTAACCATTTTTAACCGTCAGTGATCTGCAGCGTGTTTTATGTTAATTCTATTTCATTTATTTCTTCCTGTATTGTGATAGTATGTCTTTATTTGGAGACATAGATATGATTTTGTGCCTTGAATTCAACAAGGCTAGTGTTCTAAAAAATCTGCCTCTTCAAATAAGATTAAATATGTACAGAAAGATGGGGCTCCATGTCACAACACTACCATTGTGAAGAGATATTTAGATCAAGAATTCGAAAATGAATGGATAGGAACAAATGGACCCAGCAGATATCGCCAGACCTAATGCTCATGGATTACTTTCTGAGGGATACCCTGACAATATGGTATATCAAACTAATTCTAATAACTCGAACCATTTGAAAATAAAGATAAGAAACTCATGTGCCCAAGTAAACCCTTATATGTTGACCATAGTAACTCATAATGAAATTGGGAAATGATAATATAACTTCGAAATGTTTCGTTTGTTATTAAAAAAATTTTTTATTGTTATAAGATAATATTTCATGAATATAATAATAGAGAAATTGTTTGTTACAAAGCCTCCTTAATTTTACGAAACACAATCATATCTAGGTCATCTAGCATCTAGCCATTATGATCCATACATATATCATTTCCCTATTTCATTATAAGTTACTTTGGCCAAAATATAAGGGTCTATTTAATTTCGAATTCTTGGTCTAAATATCTCTTCACAATAGCAGCGTTGTGACATGGAGCCCCATCTTGCTGTAGCCACATATTTATTCTTATTTGAAGAAGCAGATTGTTTAGAAAACTAGCCTTCTTAAATTCAAGGCACAAAATCATATCTATGTCTCCAAATAGAGGCATACTACCACAACACAGAAAAAAATAAATGAAATAGAATTAACATGAAACACGCTGCAGATCGCTGACCGTTAGAAATGGATAAAAATTGTATTCGAAAAAAAAAATTTAGAATGAAATTATTTTTCGGTTGACATGATGAAAAAGGTACGATCCTGGAGAAAAATTGTTTATTTGTTTCTCATTTGTGAACGTCAGTTTCCAAAAACACAATATTAATCAAGAAAGCTTATTTTATCAAGTCACTAACTTGTGAAACTGATAGTTAACTTGCAAAATTTTTTCAAGTTGTAGTATTATTTACATTAGAAAATTTTGTTTTATCGTCATATTTGTTGAAAATCATGGTACAATTGTTATTTCCAGTAACACAGATTTTTTATGATAAAAGAGTTGATACTGATGATGATGAACTCAGAAACTGCTGAACTCGAGGACTGCAGAACATTTGTACTCTCCTTACTACCAAATAATTTGCTAGACATTTCGATTTTTTGTTGACCGAATCATCGACATAACTCATCGCAATTTCGGTGCTCTTCCACCCTCCTGCACGCTTTAGTGCTAAAATATCTCCACCCGAATCCGCAACCATAGTGGCTCCAGTTCTGCGAAAAGAGTGGCCGGTGTATAACTCTGGGTCTCTTAAACCTAAATATTTCGCTATTTGCTTTGGGACACCACCAATAGTGTGCTGGCCAGCATTAAGGGAAATGCACTTTCCATGTCGGTATGTCAAAAAAAATCTTTGGCTTTCTTGTAGCTGCAGCCATCATCGGTTATGGTGAATCTTCTTGTTATTAAATTTTTTGTTTGCCGCAATGTTACAATAACGTATTTTTCCATATCTTCTACATCATTCATGTTTGAGGAGAGAATTTCGTCACATCGACAACATCCAAAAATCTCAAATATTGTTACAATTTTCGACAGCAATCACTGATCATCAGGAGCATGTATAAGAAATTGTTCAGCCTCTTCTTTACTTAATACCTTGGCTTTTTTTGGCGTATAACGCTCATTTTTTCGTTTCAGAAACTCTATTCCTTTTTGAAATTTGCAAATATTAACTAAACGTCATATTTTTCAATAAATTTTTTAAGGAAAACAAACCTGCTAACAGGGGCATTTTCTTTAATTTCCAAGCAGCTTTTCAGCATAGACTATTTTGCCCATAAAGTATTAGGGCTGAATCTAACTGATAGTTGATTCAAGTAGACCAACAAAACATCTTCAGTTACACAATTTTTGTTTTGCCACTTTTTGAAGTCGTCGTATTCTCGCTCGTACCTTGAAGCTGATTTTGCAGGTAATAAACTTGCTGCTACACTGCTGGCTACCTCAATAATTTCTTTTGGTACATTCATTTTCGCTTTTGCCAAAACAAATGTAAAGAAAAATAAACAGACATGTTCATGGCAACGCTTCCATAGCTTACGACATTTGCGACAAATTATTGAGATTTTTTTGGAATTTATCTCACCTTTTTACAAATGAGAAACAAATAAAATATAAAACAATACCCGCTAGGTAATGGGTTTTACTGGCTCAAGGAGGTAAATGACTCGCCTGCGGCTCATCAGTTATATCCTCCATTCGCCAGTGAAAACCCTCTTACCTTGCTAGTAATGTTATATACTTTTAATAGTGCCGCGACGCCTGGCAAATGTTTATGCGCATCTCAAGTCAACATTAACTTGTTCAAAACGCCATTCACAGAATGAAAAACTATTCGGACGTTTTCGAAAAAATTGAGGTTACCAATTTAAGTCAATCACCCTGTACAGGGTAGGCATATTTCGATGTTTTAGCACTACAACTTCTGAACCAGAGGAGATAAACAAAATCTGATACCCCATTCTCGATCTCTTTTTCGGAGAAACTAACAAGAGTTCTATTCATTTTTGGCTACCTTCTTTTGCTTTCGAGTTATGAGCGAAAATTGGAAAAATGGAATAAATTTATATCTCCGCCAATACTGATGATAGAGCTCTGAAATTAAAACATTATACAGGCATTTTTTTACGTAGAATCCAGTGGCATGCTCGCCTTTTTTGCAGCATTTTTAATTACGAAGCTATGACACAAAGTTATGTTTTTTTGAAGAGGAACACTAGATTTCTTTGCCATTTTCTGAAAGCTTAGTTTTTTCTGATTTCAAAAACATTTAACATCGTATGGTTCGTATCAATAAATCAATATGAGTATAGAAAGTGGTCAAGAACCTATATTCATCTGAGTCTCAATACTTTTTATGGTTTCAATTGTCAATAAGCACAAAAAATTTAGTATCGTATAATTACCACAGTTTCTTTCTAGTAGTCTTTTCATTTCTATGCTCTTGTTATAGAAAGCTACATTTTTTCTGTGCTCATCAACAGTTGAAACCATAGAAAGTATTGAAACTCACATGAAAATAGGTTTTTGACCAATTTCTATACTCATACTGATACAAACTTCACGATGTTATATATTTTGGAAATCAGAAAAAATCAAGCTTTCAGAAAATGTCACAGAAAAATAGTGTTTCCATTTAAAAAAACATAACTTTGGATCATAGCTTCGTAATTGAAAATGGTGCAGAAAAGACGAGCATGCCACTGGATTCTACGTCAAAAAGTGCCTGTAGAATATTTTAATTTCAGAGCTCTATCATCAGTATTAGCGGAGATATAAATTTTTTTCGATATCGCCAAGGGCGGATATAGCTTTTTTTCTTGGGAGGGGTAATAACCATTGAGAACGAATAACTAGAGAATTCCGCTTTTTTGAACTTGAAAGGTATTTGCTTACCACATATTAAGGAAATTTTTATTGCTAATACACTTCGCGAAACAATTGAAGGAACAGAAAAAGTTTCAAAGTTTTTTTTTAAAACAGTTTGTATTTCAGTGACGAGTGGTCGAATAAAAAACCAACTTCTGAAGCTTGAAGAAGTATCTGAAATCATTGATCAACCATTTTTCAGAGTACCGGTGGCCATGCAATCATCGGATAAAGCACGAAGAAAAAACTTTTGAAAATTTTTCGAATTTTAATTTTTTGGTCTACGCTCACGGAGAATTTTTTCTAGCTAGAATAATGCAAATGTCACATAACCTGTTCATTCAGCTCTAATTTGCTTTTTACCACTCTCGAGATATTCACTCAACAGCCGATATCTCCGGAAATACTGCTCACCTAGCGAGGCGAAAGGCGATTTCTTTTTCTAAAGAAAATTTTCCACAAAAATCTGTTTTGTTCAATCACATAAACGTGTCATTTTGCCACGCTTAGGATATAAAAAAATTTCCCCGAAGTCCCCTTCAAATCGGTAGATCGATCGGTTTTCTTGATCCGATTGATTGAACATTTGAAAAAATTGGGAGAACAAGGTTTTTTTCCTTAAACTTGACCTAATTTTTTCAAATCGCTTTTTTTACCTAATGAGTCGAGAGGTTTTCAAGAAAACTGTTTTTTGAAAGTGGTGTCAGGTGTCGGAAAACGGAAAAAGTTAAGGGTTTCAATTTAAAATTCCATTATTTTTTTCTGAGAAAAATTAAGGTTTTAATGTATCCAAGGTCCATTGCTCCAGTGGAGGTGAGTCAGAAATGGTTTCTTGTATTTTTTTTTCAAATTAAAACATGTTTTTATTCTAATTTTACTTTAAGAACAAAATTTAACGAAATTCTCGAATGTTAATTTTTTTTCCAAATTACGAAAATTTTTTAGAAATGAATTTTTTCATTTAAACAAAATTTGAGTGAAAAATGAAGAAATAATGTAATTATTGATTGATTAAGAAAATAAGGTCAAATTTAAAGAACAAAAACCTTGTTACCTTAATTTTTTCAAAATTTCAATCAATCGGTTTAAGAGAACTGCTGAACAGATCGATCTACCGATTTGAGGAGGACTTCGGGGAACATCAGGCTGTAACATTTTTTCATAACCTAAGCTTTTCCGCCAATATTGATGATGAAACAGTCCATTAAATAAAAAATGGTAAAATAGCATTTTTTTGCTCCTTTTCCACGTTTATGTGATAGGTGAAAAAAATATTTCTTTTTAATTGAACAAAACAGACTTTTGCAGAAAGATTTCTGTACTCACTAGGCGATCAGAAGTTTGGGAGATATTGGCAGTTGAGTGAAAGAGGATCATTTTTCATTCAAATTAGGATATCTCGAAGACAAATGGTTATTTCTGAAAGTCTCTAAAATGAAATTAGAACTGAATAAATAGGTTATGTGACATTTGCATAGGTCAAGCTCGAGAAAATTATTCCATGCGCGTAATAAAAAATATTCGAAAAATTTTGAAAATTTTTTTTCTTGCTTTATCCGATGATTGTATGACTACCGGTACTCCGAGAAATTGTGAACCAATAAATTCAGCAACCTAAGTTTTCAAGCTTTAAAACTAAGTTCTTTTATTTCCTATAAGACCATTATTCACTGAGATACAGTCTGTTAAAAATCACCAAAAAATTTCGAATATTTTCCTGTTCCTTTAATTATTGTTGCTCGAAGTATAATATATTAACAAAATTTGAAAAATTACGAATTTGAAATTATTGGATGAAATTTTTTGTGCATCACGTTGCGTAGGTACCCTTTTTTCAGATTTTCGATACTCATGGGGGGGTAATTACCCCTTCTACCCCCCCCGTAAATCCGCCCTTGGATATCGCCATTTTTCCAATTTTCGCTTATAACTCGAAAACAAAAGAAGTTAGCCGAAAATGAATAAAACTCTTGTTAGTTTCTCCAAAAAAGAGATCGAGAATGGGGTATCAGATTTTTTCTATCTTCTCTGGTTCAAAAGTTGTAGTGCTAAAACATCGAAATATGCCCACCCTGTACATAAACGATGAATTTCAGACAAGCCAGTATGCAAGCCGAACCAACAACGAGTTTACGGAGTCGCTAGACGGGAAACAGCCGAAATCCTCTGCGAAGTTGAGTCTCACCCCCCTCCAGAATCCTTCAAATGGAGCTTCAACAACACTGCCGAAACTATAGACCTACCTCCCAACAGGATAAGAACCTCCAAGAACAAGTTTCAATCGGTATTCACGTACACCCCAATCAACCAGGAGTATGATTATGGTGAGTTGATTCTGATAGCGAATCCAGAGAAAAGAAAACCAAACACAGGTCTTAACAGAGACAACAAATGACACAGATAACAAAGTAAAATAGATCGGACACTGACGTTCTATGATGAAAACAACTTTTTCAAACCCCAAGCGGTTGTTGTCTCAACTAATATAGTACAGGTTACTACTTTATCACATTTTTCGGCAGGCTTGGCGCGAAATTCAAATTACGTTCTTATTTTGCATTTTAGGATTTTCAGTAGGCTAACCTTTTCTGAATTCTAAGCAATTGAAAACAATAGTCCTTCACAAATATATATTTATTACTGTTCTCTATACAAAAATATACAAATATAATATAAATATGCAGAAAATGAGGTAATTGTCTACACTGACCCGAAAATCTCAAAAATTGACGAAAAATTCAGTAAGCACTAACCTTGATATGCAGAATCTGTTTTCAGGTCTTGGTTCTTCTTTCTAAAATACTCAAAGTCATTGAGGGTTATCCTAAACGAACACTTCATTCTTCAAGTCTGTGACGTGGACTTTTTGTCATTATGAATACAAAATTCTCGATTTTTTCTTAATTTATAGCCTTCTTTATTACTGAATTTCCCTAAAATGTGATGATTCCTAAGTGTTTACAATCCGGTGATATGAATGATATTTGTCATCTACTCATCTTCTTTTCTAAGTCAACAGCGCAATATAACGTGATTTGTATGACATAGCAATGAAGATGGCCATCATATCACCGGATTGTACACACTTAGAAATCATCAAATTTTAGGGAAATCCCGCGATAAAGAAGGCTATAAATAAAGAAAAGATCGAGAATTTTGTATTCATAATGAAAAAAAGGCCACGAAACTGAAATATTATAACGGACTTGAAAATTGAAGTGTTGATTTGACCGTCAATGAATTTGAGAATTTTTTTTAGAAGAACCAAGACCGACCAGATAAATCTGAAATAAGATTCCTCTTCTGCATATTAAGGTTAGTGCTTACTGAATTTTTCGTCAATTCTAGGATCAGTCTAGACAATTACCAAAAATAAACATATATGTATATTTAAAAGTTTTACCAAAAGTGACACAGGGTCGCAAAAAATGCATGTCTCTATCTTCAATAATAGCTGAGATACGCAGTCACACCCAATTTAGGACACAGTGTACATTTGAAAAGTTGGCTTCTCAAGATTTGCTTGTTCCCTTTTTCCTCATAGAGGTTTTGCCTGAATTTTTTTCGGGTTTACAAGTGCAGCACTTAATCTTTCTTGATAGTTCTTGATTTGATACTGCTTCTGGTTTAATTGTATTTTCAGTTTGTAAATCATGTTGTAGAGAATCTGTTCCTGTGCCCTCAAGTGTGTTCGTCTCAAACAGTTCAATTTAGAAAATATCACACCTTTTTTTCCTGTAAAGAATAAATTTTTTCTTAATCACTGAGTAAAAAACATAAATCTGAAAGATTCAGCCAATAAAAAAAGAATTTTCCACATTCATCTCTTTATTACAATTATAATTATAATTGTACTGACCTGAAGAAATTCTTCTCTCTTTCATTTCTTGGAATTTTGTCACAGATTGTGTTTTACAATGATGAAGAAAGTGGATAATAACTCTCCAATATTTAATGAATAACTAATAACTATCTTCTTCATATCCATTTGATCTTGTGAATGTAAATACATAATGTGATCAATAATTGTGTGAATTATGTCAATGAAACATATGTTTGACAAACACGAAACACGACTAAAAACCTCAAACAGAGTCATCTATTGACGATATCACTAAATATTGGCGTATGCAGCGACAGGAGTATTTGTTGTCTCAACTAAAAATACTATTTGGGGTGGGGGTAGGAAGGTGTCAAGACCCTGACAAATGATACGCACAACCCCCCACTGAATTTCATAAAAGGTTTTGCATCCTTGTCTCACTGCATTGAACCTATGCGCAGATGGCGCTAGAGCCTCTTTTTTGGGCGTATAGCGCGGGAATTTCGAGAATTTCATTTCTGTTTTAAAACTGTTTTTATGTATTGGAGCGATTTCGCGCAATCATAAACTAAAAGCTGAAATTTTTGCCATGTGGATTATTTCCGTAGGTAAAAAATTCGCTATTAATATGGTTGCGTGAAAAAAACGAAAATACGACTTATAAATGATTGGTTTATTGTAATTTTCATTAAAACTCAATCAACTCACATACAGGGTGTCCGGGGAATAACTGTACATACTCTTACCAGAGATAGAGGTGGACTAGGTGATTACTGATTGACTATAAAAGTTTAATTTCCGGATTTCCCTAGAAAGCTACAGGGTGATTTTCCAACTTCATGGAAATACTCAGACCATCATGAAATCCAAACTTATTGACGGATATTATTGAAACTTAGGAGGTTATTGGCACATGCTAAGGTCGTGTCAGAAAGATATCAATTATTTCATTATTCCAGGGCCGGCTCAGTAATCTTCATTCAAAGTGTTCAGGGTGAAACAAACACTTTGCATTTCGAATTACAAATAATTGAATTGGTTTTTAGAAAGAAGCTGAATTATACTTCAATTTGTGGTATCGCTTAAAATTGTCACATCAACAATAATTTTTTTATGAATTTTTGAATTTGGATAAGGTTCGAAAAATTGGATTTATTTACCTGAACAGGACTTAGTCATCTTGTAGAGGTCAAAAATAAATGATAAATTTTCTTAAAAAAGTTACTGAAGGTGAGGAAGACTATAATAATTTGTTGATATACTGGGTGGCCACCCCAGTCGAGGATCTCATTGCGATGGAGTAAATGAAAGTATATTTCGAAAAAAAAATTGGTGAAGTGTATAGGGTATACATGAGCATATTTCAAAATTATTCGTATGTATACCGGGTGTTCGACAACAAAGAGACACACCAAAGTGACACTTCTTCCAATGTAAAACCCTCTAACTGAATTAATGAATCGAGGAGTATCTCCAGATTTCAACCCGCTAGATTATTTTTCATGGGGAAAATTGAAGGATATGGTGTATTCTGAAGAAATCCAATCCAGAGAACAGCTGATGAACAGAATTATCAACTTTTGCGATATTCAAGAAAAAATGGCGATATGATTTGCAAGACTGTATCCAATTTGAACATTTGGCAAAAGAAATGTATGCAAGCTAATGATTTTCATTTCGAACCACTTCTGAAATAACGTTGACTCAGCAATTCACTCGTTCCTATTTTCATTTTTATTAGGTATTTTTACTGTATTTTAGTTTCTTTCATTTGTTGATATTTCGTTTTGGAATGTGCTTATTAAAGCTCTGAACTCTTTTGAAAATTTTCTACTAATACTTCCGCATTTTATATCCAAACATGAGATTTTCAGTTCTCTCATGGTAATAAATTTAATTTTTCGAACTTTATCCAAACTCGAAAATTCATAAAAAAGTAATTGTTGATGTGACAACTTTGAGCGATATCACAAATTTAAGCACAATTCAGCCTCTTTCTAAACTGCGAATCAATTATTTGTAATTCTAAATACAAAGTGTTTTTTTCACCCCGAACACTTAAAATGAAGACTAATGAGTCCAGCCCTGGAATAATGAAATAATTGATATCTTTCTGACTCGACCTTAGCATGTGCCAATAACCTCCCAAGTTTCAATAATATCCGTCAATAAGTTTGGATTTTATGGTGGTCTAAGTATTCCCATGAAGTTGGAAAATCACCCTGTAGCTTTCTAGGGAAATCCAGAAATTAATTTTTTAAAGTCAATCAGTGATCACCTTGTCCAACTCTATCTCTGATGAGAGTATGTACAGTTATTACCCGGATACCCTGTATAAAACAACAAATAATTTAGTCTCACCACCATAAAAACTATAACTTTCCTGGCAATGCTTTTTTCCACTTTCTTCTTTACCAAAATCCTCAAAGCCAATAATTTTTCTTTGACCATTATCATAATATAAGTTTTCTTTCATGCCCATTTCTCAAAGACCAACAGAAATTTTCATATATGCGTTCAAAAATATTTCTATTCATGCAAGGATTCAACGGCATTTTTTTGAGCAAACTCAAGACGGTGTTGTAATTCGATCTAGGACTTTTCTTTAATAATAATGGCGACATAATTTTGTCGTCTAAGATCCATCTTGTGCCTCTTGTACCCTTTACTTTGGAACATCTCAGTTGCGACATCATGAAGTTCCAGGTTGTTTTAGGCATGTTTTCGTACAAACTTTGAACCTCTTGGGTATCAGGCAATTCGAAAACACTTCTCAAAGTCCTTTTCCCTAAGCCTACACTGTTTTTTGAGCTTGGTAAGTGGTCTTTCCTTTTGCTGTATAATCTTCACGATTTCTTCTTCTTTAGTGAAGTATTACTTCTTCTTCTCAAGGAACCATCTCCATCTTCATTCAATGAAGGTTAGACACAATCTCGGCAACAAAGTGTTACTGTTTTAATTGCTATTAAAGGAAAGAGTGTAAAATCATCGGATTCGCTAGTTCGTGATGGTATTCAATGAAATTCACAATCGAAACAGTTTGTACCAGGAATCACAAGACTTAGTATACGCTGACAAAACACTATAAGTATGATATAGACTTACCATTACCGGTAGGACAACGTGGCAAAATCGTGGTACTGTGTATTGTATGAACTGACTCTGGTGGATGGTGTGTGGGCACTGGTGGTCAGAGGACTGGAGAGAGTCTCTGTGATCCGCCCTTAGTGTGGAAGGGGGGTGGCCCTTGTCTTCTTCCCTTTTCTTTTTAACTGGCCTCAGTAAGCCATATCGACTTCTAGCGCATGACAGCAAGACAAAGTTGAAACAAAGCTCAATATCGAGACCACCATCCAAGCATGACAATTGCATCGTGATAATTAAGGTATTAAATTAAGGGGGAATAAACATATATACATATATACAAAATGAGAACAGAACAGTTACTAATGGATAAAGTTCCTATGTTTCTGAAAATTCTGCGATGTTGTTTGGGTGTCTTATCCAAATGTACGTTATGAGGAATGTCCCCTGCAAATTAAAACAAAGTGAACTTCAATTTTGATATACTAACTGAAAGAACGTTGACTGAATCAATTATTCATAGTATACATTTTGAACATACCTGATGCAATGACATTTGGTCTATCTGAGTGGACTAGCACATCATCACTACTTTTAGATATAATAAATCTGATTTCTCCGCATTTTTCTGGTATTGCAGAAGTCGAAGGAATTGGTTTATTGTAGAACTTCATTGAAATTTGGAACTGCATCTGTGAGCAGTCTATGATTTGTATCTATATGTATGACTCTGGAGTAAAAAGTTAAATCATATTCTATAATTTCGAAGATGTTCTTTCATGAATTTCAATCCTAGTTTCTCGTGTCAGATTTTTGACCTGAAAAAATTTAAAACACGATTGTATTCGAAGCTCATTCCTTTATATAAATGTTGCAAACTCATTTATATTAGTTGAAAAACGATGCATTCTTGATACTTCATCTTCTCCAGCTCCACATACAAACCATTTACTTAATAATATTTGAAAAATATTTTGAAATACACAAACACTCACAAACTTCAAATTTCAAACTGTTTATCACTCAGTTGAAGCACGTGATGCCGTGTTGCCACAATGTTTAAATTTACATGGACTGATGAATATAGAATCGCACTTTCTCAATAGAAGAAAGAAGATAGAGCTAATTTATTTTCAGCCAATGGCAGTACATATTTTCAAATTTTGCTACGAAAACAAAAGCGTACGCAGCGCCTCTACTTGCAGGGCCGCTGAAATACACTGCGCAAAAAAATTAACGCACATTATGGAAATCTCAAATTTATTCTACAACTGAAGGTGTCCTCAATGATAATTATTTTTATCAGAATTATGCATGCATATGTTATCCACTTCCAACGTTTTTCTTCAATACAGATGTTTTTTCCCAGCAGGAATAAAAAAAGATGATATTATCAGATTTTGAATGTATTGGCTGCATTCTAAAATCAGTTGTTCTCGATCAATTCTAGTGATCAATAGTTTTTCTTTCGTTTCACTTCTACACTCGATCGCTATGCAACGCGAAACACGCAATTTGACCCAAGAGGAATGTGCCCAAGCGGTAGTTTTGCAAGAAGAAGGGTGGACATACACAAGAATTGCAGAAAGGTTTGGAGTTTCCCATACAAGTGTGTCCAGAATGTTGCAGCGATTCAGGGAGACAGGTATGAATGTTCGAAGACCAGGACAGGGTAGACCACGGGTAACAACTGCCATTCAAGAACGTTACCTGAGAGTTTCTTCGTTGAGACAACGGTTTGCAACCGCTCGCATCCTTCATAATCAGCTTGAGCAAACTCATGGGGTGCAAATTAGCACTCAGACAATAAGAAATCGTCTCAGAGAATATGATTTTAGGCCTCTTGTCGCGGCAAGAGGCCCAGATCTTACCCCAGCCCATCGAAGGGCGCGTTTGGATTTTGCGGGAGAGCATATCCATTGGGAAGAGGCCGATTGAGGAAGAGTTCTCTTCATAGATGAGTCTAGATTCTGTCTCTATCATTGTGATTGACGTTTCCTTGTATACAGATGTCCACATGAAGGGTATGCTCAGTGCAATTTCCTGAATACTACTGGTTTCGGGGGAGGATCGATTATGGTATGGGGTGGAATATCTTTGACTGCTCGCACAGACTTGGTGGTCGTTGATAATGGAGCTATGAATGCTGATAAGTATATAAGGAACATTCTTGAAGAGCATGTAATTTAATTTTTATGGACGATAATGCCAGACCCCATCGTGCGCGCATCGTTCAGGAGTACCTTGAAGAGGTTGAAGTCTCTCGAATGGAATGGCCAGCAAGTCCAGATCTCAATCCGATTGAGCAGGATTGGGACAACGTCAATAGAAGGCTGAGAAGTTCACAAAATCATCCAGCTACTCTTAATGACTCAAGAATCCAACTCGGAGAAATCTGGGAAGGATTAGATCAGAACATTTTAAGATCACTCATTTTGAGTATGAACCTTCGTTGCCGAGCTGTAATTAACGCAAGGGGTGGAAATACCAAGTATTAAATCACTTATCAGGATTTCAGTATTTTGAAAATTGTTCATTTCTCTTCTTTCACATAAGATTCGGTGAAATCCTGAATTTTTCTTTCATTTAATGTGTCTTGTTTCGTTCAAAACCTTTCCGAGAGAACGTGAAAAATAAGTTATGAAGTCAATGTAGAGTTAACTTTCATGAAAATTGAGATTTTCAGAATGTGCGTTAATTTTTTTGCGCAGTGTAGAACAAAGATAGCTTTATGTGATCTGGAATAATGATATAGACAAGGATGGGTGACAAAGCCTGAATCGGGCAAATTCAGTGAAGGAGTTGACCGTCTCATTGTTGTCTCTGGTTTTAATACTTTTCTGAACTCCTTGAAGTATTGTGGAGATTCAGATATCTCCAATAGTTGTTGATGACTTTCATTTCAGGCACTGCCCTCTGCTGGGCAACCAACGCAGCTGGCAAACAATCAGAACCTTGCCTTTTCCACATCGTAACAGCGGGGAAACCAGATAAGCCCTTCAACTGCTCAATATCCAACGCGTCAAGCTACTGGATTGAGATCAGATGTATCGAAGGCTTCGATGGAGGACTCCCCCAGATCGCCTTGGTAGAGGTATACGATCAGGTTTCGTCTGTCTTGCTGGCTAATGTCTCTTCCAAGTTTCCTACAGTCTTTGCAGATAATCTGGAAGCTGGAAGGTTGCTGAAAGTAGTCGTGTATGCTACTAATACAAAGGGAAGAAGTGATCCAGTGGTTCTGGAAGGGTATACTCTTATGAGCGAAGAGAAACAGTCAGGTGAGTGGACAAAAGAGTTAATATAATAAATTAATTAATCGATGAGTACTTCAGTGAGAGATTTTTTATGATGATGGTCTAATTTGAAGACCATCATCAGGGTTTATCTGGAAGGGTAAATGAGAATATAACATGGTTAACGAATGAACAAAAATAGAGTAATTACCTATTCAGGAAACCATCACAAATGTTAGAAAATAAGGACATCACAGCAATGAACACACAGAATGAATGAGTGCAAATAAAGATAATATTGGTTTTTAACACAATGAAAAATCTCACACTGATGTACTCATCGATGAATTGATTTATCATTTTCTGGTATGCACAACCATCCTTGTTAGTTAATACAGGGTGGCCATTTGAAAACGAAACAGACGAGATTACAGACGAAATAAATTTTTTCGATAGAAATGCTCGGACAGGTCGATTTCTGTTTCGAGGGGGACAACTTAAGATGTAGGTTACGGACGCATAGCGCTTCAACCCTTGCTACTACCCCCAATTTTTGAATAGGGAAGATGGGGTGAGTGATACCTCATTTGAAAGGTTTTTCACAAAAAAAACACTACAAGTGCCATGAAAACACCACTTCATTTTCAAATGCTTAGTCAAGAATATTTCGAGAACTAATGCATAAAATGAAAAAACAATTACTGTGCTGAAATCAGTATAAAAATACCTTTCAAATGAGGTATCAACTTCCCTATTCAAAAATTGGGGTAGTAGCAAGGATTGAAACGCTATGCGTCCGTAACCTACATCTTAAGTTGTCCCCCTCGAAACAGAAATCGACCTGTCCGAGCATTTCTATCGAAAAAATTTATTTCGTCTGTTATCTCGTCTGTTTCGTTTTCAAATGGCCACCCTGTATAATAGGTGTACAGGGCGGGCAAAATTGGTGATACCTGAACTACAACTTTTTAACGGTGAGAGATAGAGGAATATGAATGACACGTTACGGTGGTCTTTTTAGAGAAACTGATAATGCCATCAACTGCATTCCTCTATCTTCTTTTGTTTTCGAGTTATAGGCCAAAATTGAAATTTGGAAGATTTCAATTTTGGCCGTTATCTCCGTTTCTGTTTGTGCAAGGATGTTGAAATGAAAACATTTTATAGGCACTTTTTCCATAGCAATCTAGTAGAATACTTTGTTTTTTCCAAGAGATTTCCTTACTGAGCTATACCATAATAGTTATTTATGATATGAGTGTTAAAAGTGACCCTTTATTTCGCGAGTGAAAAAGTTTGTGAAATGAACGGAGCGAATTGAACAATTTCACGAACAAAATGAAATCACTTTTAACACAATTACGATATACAATGTTTTTTGTACAACTGCCTTATTTTGATGATGAAATGGGCGAATTTACAATGACAATAAACTTCAAAATGCATTTTAATATTTTAATAATCAAAAGGTTGTTGTGAATGACAAACGTTGCCAACTTTATGATTACTAACAAATGAGAAAAGACGTTATCATTTGAATTTCGTTCCTGTCCAATTTTCGTCTTGGGTTTTCAACTGCTTAATATGTTTGTCGAGAGTCCAATTATTAATAAAAGTGACGATTTGGTGGTTCCTCTGTATATTGAAGAGTCTGCTAGAAGAAAATCTGGAACTCCTACCTAAAAAATCTGTTCAGCAGTACGATATTGCATATAACAATTTCCTGGCCTGGTGTAAATTGAAAAATGTAGAAGGGAACTTCAGTGAAACTGTTTTCCTGGCATACTTAGAAGAAAAATCAAAAATATGGAGTTCATCAACTTTGTGGAGCAAATTTTCAATGATGAAGTCAAGCGCCCTTGTTAAAAATGGTGTGGATATTAGTAAATATTTTAAGCAAATAGCATATTTGAAACTCAAAAGTGAAGGATATCGTCCCAAAAAATCGAAAATTCTCACTCGTGAACAAGTTGAAAAGTTTTTAAAGGAGGCACCAGATGAGAAATACTTGATGGTTAAGGTTGCAACTATTTTCGGATTATTTGGAGCCTGTCGGCGTCAAGAATTGTGTAATTTATCGGTGGAAGACATCCAAATAACAAATAAATCATGGGTTATACAACTTCCAAATACAAAAACGAAAGTCAGTCGTTCTTTCAGTATTATTGGGAAGTATGTAGACTATTTTCATAAGTACTTTGAACTGCGCCCTTCTGTCATCAAACATCATCGTTTTTTTTAAATACATGAATGATAAATGCACTGCCAACACAGTTGGTATAAGTACATTTGGGAAAATTCCATCTATTGTTGCCGATTTCCTCAAACTGCCAGAACCAAAGCAATTTACAGGACACTGTTTTCGAAGATCCTCCGCTTCATTGCTAGCAGAATCAGGAGCAAATATTACGGATTTAAAAAACATGGTAGATGGAAGTCTACGACAGTAGCCGAGGGCTATGTTGATCATTCCATTGCATATAGAAATGTCATTGCTGAAAAAATTCTCCCAACCTCAACAGATTTTGGATCATCATCATCCAATATTGTACTTCCGGTTTCTACAAGTACTGATGTTGTTGAGGATTCTAATAATGTGTTGCGAAACTCCCTCAAGTCACAGGGCATTAATGTTAGTTATTGTTCCAGTTTCAAGATTAATATTAATGTTCATGAGTAATGATTGTTAAATATTGATAATAAAAATTTGCAATTGCAATTTTCTCATCTGATTTCATCATAAGAAAATGGAGTGCTAAAAATATTTTTAACACTAATATTGAAAATATTTTCAACACGCTTCCACGCAAACAATCAATTTTAACATTGTTTGCTATTATTAAAAGTGTCACTTTTAATGGCAGTTGTACAAAAATAACTTTTTGGTATAATTACTTACCTATTCTGGTATAATGTATTTTTCCAACTGTCAAAAAAACCTCATACCTATATATTTTCTCTCTCTTCGTATGATTTCGTTCGTTTGTCATAAATAAAAAATTAAATGAATATTTAGAGACATAATTTTTTTTCCAGTTCTTTCAATGGATGAAGAAAATCGCCTGGAAATCATACCATTGGTAGGAGCACTCATTGGATTCGTCCTCATCTTGATCTTACTGTCCCTGGCTGCTCTCGTGATAATAAAACTCAACGTTTGCAGAAGGCAGATGAAATCGACAGTATTCTCGGTAGACAACTCCAAAATAAACCCTGTGCCTCAGAAAAGGCCGAATGGGATAGAATTCCTGGAGAAAGACGAGAACAATCCAGATATAATCCCAATTTATACAAGTGAGTAGAAGCATGGAGTAGTAACGTTCAAATTGAAAAAAAAATGCATCATCTGAAGTTATCACTCCAAAGCCAGAGCTTTGTTTAGACAATATGATTTTTGTTGAAAAAATTTCGATTTTCAGGTAAACAGCAACTCAGTTCGAATAGTTCCAATCAACCCTCGCCATATGAAAACATTTGCACCCCTTTAACTGAAGCTGTTCTTGCGAAAAATCGAGAGGAAGAATTTTACGAGGTGAGTTCATCAAAAAATTCAGATAGCGTGTGCAAAGTATACAAAATATCTGTAAAATGCAAAAAAAAATTTGAAAATTCACTTTTAGGTAGGTGGTTAAAAAAATTGTTCACATAATGAACGAAACTTTAAGATGCAATTTTTCGGAATGTGTTCAGTTAAAAATTTCTTTATTTGTTTTTTCACTGCGATTGTTTGAATAAGAAGACTATTCATACAGAAGAATGTTCAAATTAAAAGTGGTAGCTGATGCATTAACTTCAAAATGTTTCTAAACATTTTTCATTATGCAGATAAAGAAAATCCTTATGGAAATATAGGAATATAAATGTTAAATGCGAATACGTTCAAAGTCTAGTGGAACAGTGGAAGAATCGATATCTCATTGCAATTCGATAACAAATAAGGGACTGGACTGTTGGAGTGGCAAGTCTCGGCTGCCGCGAATTGCAATGCACATTAGTCGCATCCGAACGTTAGATGTGATAGCTAGACGGTTTGAAAATAAATTAGATTCGCGTAAATCAAAATGTTAACGGTTAAAGAGATAATTCAAATCATGAAATATTACTTGGGCAGTCAATCTATGGCGGATACTATAACTTCTTTCCTTGTTGCCTTTGGAGATACTTTCACGTTTGGCTCTCCAACTTGTACCAAAATTGCAAGTATGCCTTATCTTCTAAGAGATATAAGATTTTCTCTTTATAATAGATTTGGCTACTGTTTGGCACAACAAGGTGGATTATTTGAACAATTAATTCGAATTTGTCGATCTTAAATTCCGCATATTTTAGAATTGGTTCTTGTTTTTCTTTTTTATTTTCATAGAATTAATTTTTGTTTTTGAATTTCTTCTCGTAGAATGTATTTTTGTTTTTTAATTTATCTTTTTCTAGAAGTTATTTTATTTTCAAACCAGTTTCGGCGAAAAAGAACCTGAATACTAAATTCCACAGGAAATTATTTGTGTCATTCATTGAGGCAAATAAATTCCTCGCGTCAGAGTGGAATAAAATGGTCCTATTCATTTACAACAAATCACTCATACCGCGTTTGGAGTGTTACTGATTCGATTCGACACTTCGCGTACCATACGTTGTTCTCTACATCCCCACCCAACGGAATCTGTCGGCCCAGCCATTTATTCGATATCACTTCCCTCTGAGGTTTTGATTCTGCCACTGTTCAGAAAAAATACATCTCAAATTATTTATTGAATTCAACGAACGTAAAAATTGTTCGAATTCGCTCAGATAATAACTGAAAGAATAATTCATCATGTTTTTACTGAATACTCTGTAAAGAATATTCTAAATTCTTCATCATATTTACTTCTTAAAACAGTTACTTTTTTTAACAGATTCAGAGAGCTAAACTAATACAATATATATTGTAACAAAAAGGTACCTAGCTGAGTTCGGTGCAACACAGAAAAAACATACAGGTCTGCAGTATGATTAAATGAGGAAAGGCAAAGAACCTCAGCTGAAAAAAACCTTACCCCGCCCGTGAAAAAAAAAATACTTGAAATATTAAATATCAGGAAAATCTTGAAAGACATCAGTGTGATCAACTTCATGTTATCCGTCGATGGGCTCAAATAAACAGATTCTTCACAAAACGACTCGCAATTCCTGATATAAAATGAAAAAAGACAAAAGAAGAAAAGAAACCAATTATTTAGAATAAATTAAATTGTTTTGAAATTAACTACCCATTTCAGGAATGCATTTGTTACTTTATGTATAGCCTCGAAATCATCTTGAAATTTATAAATGGGACAACTATTTATAAGATGTTCTTTAGTCTCCTCATTTTTCCCACACTCACAACTAGGGCTCTCAACCGAATTCCATCGGAAGAGCATGCTGTTGCATCGTCCATGGCCTGTTCTAATGCGATTTAGAACAGACCATATGCTTCTTTAAGGTCAAAACCATGAACTCTGATGGAAGGATCAGAAATAAAATCTTTATTGAAAAAATTGGATACATTCCATTCAGATTGCCAAATTTTTATTATTGCTTCTATTCATATCAATCAGAAAATTTGCCCAAAATGGTTAACGCAACTTCAATCTGGGGACCTTATTATCTGGAAAATAGGTGAGTATGGGAATTGAATTTGGAAAGAAATTGAATATGTTACAAAAATTCTAAGCTGTTGTCTCTCTGCGAATATAGGGAGGGACAATATTTGAGAGACTGGTAACCAAGGAGTAGGCGTAGACTTGATAGTACCAGTAATAATCCCCATAGAAAAATTTAGTTCTGCATCAATTTTTTTTACATGAACCACTGTTCAACCAAACAGGGCAACAATATTCAGCAGCAGAAAAAACCAAAGCAAGCGCTGCCGTACGAAGTATTGTTGCATCAGCACCCCATAAGGAACCAGCTAGTCTGAAAAATATTGTTTCGAGTTTTGAGCTTCAAACGCAGATCATCTAAATGGGCGTTGAAATTTAGAGAGGAATCAAGTTTGATTCCCAGGTTTCTAGGATAGAAATTATGTTTCAAGGTGGAAGAACCGAAAGTTACACTCAATTTTCTATATTTCTGATGATTATTCAAATGAAAACACGAAACCTCGGTTTTATTTTCATTCGGGCACAAACGCCACTTTAAAAAATAATTTTTCATTATATCCAAATCTGCGGAAAGGGCACTTTCTATTGTTTGAAAATTAGAATAATGGGAAGACAGAGCAATATCATCAGCATAAATACATTTTTTCGAAGAAATAGTTGGAATGTCACATAAATATAAATTGAATAGAAGAGGTGCTAAAACTGAACCTTGTGGAAGACCATTATTCAAAGTTTCGAAATTACTACTATTATTATCGACAAAAACTCGGAACCTTCTGTCGGATAACATATTTTCTAATACTCGAACCATTTTTCCACATTTAAAATGATTATAGAGTTGATAAATTAATCCATCTTTCCATACTGTATCATATGCACTGATAAATCCACAAATGCTGTCCCTGTTTTTAAGTTTTTATTGAACCCTGATTCAATGAATGTGGTGAGGCTAAGAACCTGATCGCAACAATTCCTATTTTTCCTGAAACCGCCCTGACAGTTCTGTTATGATTCTTCAATAGTTGATTCTATTCTAAATCTCTCTAAAATTTTGAAAGGGACGATCAATAAACTAATAAGACGCTAACTACTCGGATCAGAAGAATTTTTTCAGTTAAAAAAATTAGCAGTTGATGAGTAGTTTGATCATTTACATGTTCATAATTTCTACATCATCTTTAGTTCCAATAAAACTGTATTTTGTTCCAGCTGAAATATGCAGAACTGGCTCTGATACCATCGGACCACTTCCAACATAAAAAATTGATACCCACGAGGAATAGAGAAGATGCAATTCTCTATGCAGAGATAGAGCACCAGGAAAAGGACTTAACTCGATCAAATTCTATGGGTCGTCCTTTAATCCCACCTGGAAAATTAAAAAACCGCTACAAGGAAGTTGTAACTACGAAACCTGTAATGGGTTATCATCAAGAAAGTTGTGTATAGACTCATTCGTCGCATTGAGGTTTTTATGATACGAATAGGACTTCAAAACAAGAAGGAAGCCCTGATATAATCACTTATTAAGAAATGACGGCAATTTTCAAGCGAAATATTCATGAAATGTACAGCCTACAAAGAAAATATGGCTCCTTTTATGAGGCTCAACTCTTTATTCCTTATATTTCCAGATTATCAACTCAGTGTTGGATTATTCAACTTTCTATTCTTGTGTTTTTCTCTGATTTTGTTAACTTCACTTTATTCTCTTATAGATTTTTACATTTATTTTAATCACCTTCTTCAACTTTCCTCTAATTTACAATATTTACAAATTTGGACGATGAGATGGTGTACTTTCACTCATTTTTTCAAAAACAAAATTTTTAATTATTGACATGACTTCTTGTCTAAAAAATAACACCATCAGTATAAGATATTTTACCGTTCTCTTTGAACTAAGTACTCCGATAAAAACACTTCACACATAAACAGATCTTATCCAAATCTAATTACTGCATAACAAAAACAGTGTATTGGGAAACCTCCCCCCCCAAGACAAACAAAAAAATTGTTTTTCTTTCTTATTTTCTGTTTTTCATAGATGAAAACACGAAACTTAGTGATTTTTTTTTGTTAATGAAACTACACTTTTTGGAATTTTTTCTACCCTGAAATATGTTCAGTAGGGGTTGAAATAGTCACTTCTAATATATCTTTTCTTACAAATTTTGTTAGGGATAAAATTCTTAATTTTTCGAAAAATCTTGTGGATATAAAAAAGTTAGTATATTAGATACATATACATGAGTTTTGATTTTATATTAAGTAATTGGCTTTCAGCCATGTTTTTTTAACGAAAATTTTCATCCGAAAAGAAATTTGTGCGAAAAAATATTTGAGGATTTTACTATTTCAACCCTTTCTTAGTATACATCAGGGGTGAAAAAAAGGAAAAATTCCAAAATGTGTAGTTTGATTGACAATTAACATTTATCTAGTTTCCTGTTTTCAGCTTTAATATGTAGGGAATATAAAAAAATTAAAACCTTATTTTTTTTGTTGTAGTGAAACTTTCTTGGGGTGGTTTAAAAAAAATTATCTACCTTAATTTTCACTAAAGAATCATCCCTTACATTTTTCAGGATTATTCAGATAACCTCTGTATATCAACATGAAAAAAATACCTAAATGAGATTACGAAATAAACTGAATTCATCATAATGGAACAACAAATCGCAAAATACATCATGTTAGCAAGTCCAATTCTTGATCAAAGGTTATTCGTTGCATTTAGGGTTGTATATTTTCATGAATATATTGAGCCTTCTTCTATCCGAATGAATTGTTCTTTTATATTTAAGAAATCAGAGTGATTTAGCAGAATACTTGTAATATTATCGAAATGAAAATAAATTGAAATTGTTTGTATAAAATATATCCTTGTGTTTATTTAAATGACAGTATGAGACACCAGAAATGAGGTAGGTAATAGTAAAAAAATAATCGTTACGAATATTTTCCTAATCTGTATATTATATAATAATGAATTGCTGAGCGTTAAGTATGCTAAAACTAGAAAACGGCTGGACCAATTTGGCTAATTTTGGTCTTTACTTATTCGTGGAATTCCAGAGAAGGTTTAAAAGGTGAGAAAACAAATAAAAATGCAAGGTATTTAATATGGTTTTTCCCTAGAGGTGATCGATTATCATTGATTCTCGATGATCATCGATGTTTGACAATTAAACATCGATGTTTCAGAATTGATTTCGCATTATTTATAACATGGTAACATCTATTTCTTGATTTCAATACTTTTTTCAAGTGAGGACGAAGAAATTTGCACAAAACACCAATGTTATCAGTTAATAATAAATAATTAATTAATAATTCGATAAACATCGAGTATCATGGTTATAGATAACCATTCTCGGCTTCGGTGATCATTTGTGAAAGTGACATTTTAAGTTACGTCCCCTTTTTGCAGTTGATCTTATCATTCAGTTCTTTATCAACATTGTTGACATTTTTACTCTCTGTAAGTGACTGCTATATTAAAATTATTTTTTATCTATTTGACGCTTTTGTTTTTAGAATGCCTGATGATGGCTTACCGAAATGCCGAAATAATTTTAAAGTGGAGAAGACTTTTTCTTGAACAATAATTCTAATAGCCGATTTGGGCAGAAAAATAGGATAGTAGAGGGTTAGAAATATCAAATTCAAAAAAGCATAAAATTGCTTTTGAAATATAAAATCAACGGATGTGAAAAGTGTCCTTAATAATTTTTCGTAAGAGAATTATTGACGAGTTACACTTTTACGCTTTTTTGCACGCTGTTTATAAAAAAAAACAGAACACTATAATTAGTATTTTAGTACTAATTCTGAAATGAAATCAAATAAAAAGTTTGAGTAAGAAAATATATATTGTTAACTTAATCTAAACGACACATATAAACCCTAAGACTAATTTGTACATTAAATATACAGATTGAGTCAAACATTCCAAAGAACATGCTGACTAAAACTTTCACTGGGCTGCTTCATCTTGAAAATCACTTATGGCACACGCATTTTTTCATACATTTCCATTGTACGAGTGTATCTATCGCTTCGTTAAGATCGTCAGACCAATTCTTGAAGTCCTCCTCATTGTCCAATTTCAAAATAAACTTCTTCACAACATCGTGACCTCGTTCTTCCACTTCAAATTCAAGATATAACGTGTTGGAAGGCATGCAGACAAATTCACGTGGTTTCTCAATCCTCTTCAGGAGACAGCTGCAAAAAAAAAGAATTTATGAGTATGTTATGGATTATATTATATGATTTATAAAGATTTTTCCCAAATTAATTCTGAGAAGGTTGGAGAATACATTGAAAGCAGTTTTTAATGATTTTACATCAGCTGGATCATTTCAAAAAGTTTCTCAGCAAACTTAAAAACTTCGAGGTCTTAAAATTATCCGAATCTAACCCGTTCTTTACCTTGTAATATATAAAACTAATCAAAAAATTAACAGGTTCTGAGGTCTAATTAGGATGAAAACAAACTATGTATCGGCCATTTTGTTGGTTACACCATTTATAACTCAAGATTGGATGAACTGTTTGTTATTAAAGATCTTTTGTTGGATTCTTCTACAGCGGAGTTAACATAAAATACATTAAAACTCTGAAAAATTTGATGAAATGGAAAAAAAGTTAGGAAATAATTTTTCTTCTTGCGGATAACGCCAATAGGTGTCGCTACGGTACATTTTCTGATAATATTAACGCATCTGTGTCCATGTGTCATTAATAATTATTATTATCGCCATTAGATGGCACTCATAGATATAGACAGTTATCTATATCTATGATAGAAATGTAAACAATTACCGTGTATTTTCAGTTGCCTAATATAAACGTCCGAATCAAGACATTGACATTTTCTATCGAACACAAAAAAATACAATGGGTGTTTCCAAATGACTTCATTTGGAGCAGATATAATTGAAGGACGTGGATTGAATCCAATATTCAAAGTGAGAATATAATATTAACATTAATGATATCAAATCACTTATTTTGTCTCCCCTTTCTGCTATTTAGATCCAAGGCCAGATTCACCATCGAATTGGATCATTACACCAACTTGAAGATGCACATCATAAATTCCTCCAAATTTACTTCACATAGGCAATATGGATGATCAACTTGATCGACATCAATAAATTAATACAGATGTGAGAAGAATAATTCTTCAAGATCTGCAGCAACTACTTCATGAACATCATTCATTGGTTGATTGTTTAAAACTGCTTTGGAACGTATGCCAAGTGACGACCACAAGGTTGTGATTAGAGCAGATAAACGACCTGTTGGAGCACATGATGCCGATTCAATTCCCCTACAATAGACGAAGTGGCAATTGTGATTGTAGGTCAAAACTTGGAAATGCTTGATATTGTTCTAACGCGTCGCAATACTGGAGAATTGCAACGAATATATGAAACACACCGTTCATACGATGCTCTACAATACCCGCTAATGTTCTGGAGAGTTGATGATGGATATTTACTTCAATATCAAGATGATGAATTCATTGAATGGTGAGTATTTTCATTTAAATTTAAAATGTATACTTAATACAAATTTGAACTATTTGATTTTAGGCCAAGAAGCCACCAAGAAAGTGAGCTCGATGAGTTATTATTCATTTCGTTTAGTGGTTCGTTAAAATGCTGATAACTATTTGCTGATATTTCGTCGATTGTTGCAGCAGTATTGTGTGGACATGTATTGTGAAACTAGCTGACCCTCCAGACTTCGTACTGCCTTATCGATAAATAAAAAAGCAACTTTAATTTTATTTTTATAATAAACTCTCATGGTATAATGTTGGCCAAGAAGTGTTTAGAATCTTCTCCTATCCCAGAAACTAAAGAGCGTAGGGGATCTGGTGGTGGGTCCAATTGTGGCAATTGGAAATTAGATAAGGTAGCTGACCCGGCGAACTTTGTTTCGCCTTAGAGATGAATCAAGTTGTACTAACCATTGAAATATATTAGGTGGAATACAAAAAGGTACAAAATATACAAAAAAAATTACGTCTGGCACTCGAGGACTGCCGGGGTAAAGCTAATGCATAGCATCTACTCAAAAATAAGAAAATAATGCTGATGTTGATTTAAAATATTTTTTTTTTATTTATCTTACAATACATGTGGGCTATTCAGTAATGTTTATCATTATACCCGATGAAGACATTTAATTACCCGATTAGTGAAAATCATACCCGAAAATGACCTTGTGTATTGTGAAGTCAAATGTGTACTATAGAGGAAAACGTAAAAAAGTATTACAGTGCATAAACAATTACCTACTCTGTGGTTAATTTTTTTTTGTTTTTTGTACTTGTTCCTTCATAGAACAATTTCAAGAATTATAATTTAGTTTAGAATATCACGTACAGGTTATAATTTTCTAATTGTACCTCAGTGATGTAATTTGTTTATTCATCGAAATAAACTATTGAAACTTTAGGTTTATGGTAACTGAAATTAGAAACATACGTTTGAGATTCAATGTCTTCTAAATATCTGGAAAATACCGCGTCAATAGTGGTCCAATATTTTGTTGTGAATTCTTGTGGATCATTATTCACTTTTAAATTCAATTTTTCCGAAAGAAAAGTGGTCAACCGCTCTGATTTTTTATCAGCGAAGTTAATGTTGAAATCGCCAGCCAAGATAAGTGGAAATTTATTACCATTTGTACCAAGTATATTCGACCCTTCTTCAGTGTACTCCAGAAAATTCGATGAATAAACTGCTCTACCTCGTCCAATTTTGGATTCGGAGAAATGTAAATTGCTACCATGACTATGTGTAGGCTATTTCTAAATTGCATAAGCATGCACAAATATCTCCAACAAATGAGCATTAATATATTCAATATTTATTTCAATATTCGGAGTCATAATATTAGTAACATTATTACTATTTCGGTAAATAGCTTCCCCATCTTTTGGAACAGTATCTCATTTGAATTGAACAATACAATTGAAATTAGGTATTTCAATCGGATTATCACGCGTCATGCATGTTTCGGTAAAAAGTAACACATTGGTTTGTCTCGTAACTGAATCTTGTAAATCGTATTTGTGATTATGTAGAGTTTGGCAATTGAAAGTCATTATTGAAATGCCATTCCTATTGCAAATGAAATCTAAGACACTTCGAGCTATCATCTGAACAGTATTCAAAGACAGTCTTTTGAATTCTTGCAACAAAGATGCAGTCAATACAGCTTGCCTTCGATTATAATAAAACTTAAATGCAGAATTATCATTTCTTGTCGTAATATACAATATTTCATTATTAGTCACCCGAGAGAGTGCAACATAGACGAGTTCCTGAGAATGTGATTTACTATACTCAATACTATTTCGTCAAAAGTTCCACCATGCGACTTATGTACAGTAAGAGCAAGAGCTGAAGTTAATGGAAAATTTTTGCGTTTGGCTATACATTCTCTATTCGATGTTGATGAAATATTTGCCGTTCGTAATTCAATGGGAACAGCGAGATTGTCGACTCCATTTTGCACTGCTAGAGTTTCTGCACGCATCCGTCTAGTCTCAAGCACCCAAACACCGTGCCGAAGTCTGCCGAACTGAACCGACGATACACTGCTGTGTTAGGTTTTTTCGTTACGGAATTTCTACATTCGGTCGCCGCGCTCAAAGCCTGAGATAAAAACTATGCAATAGCTTAAAAATTTAATTGCATTTAAATAAGTATGCACATTGTTATTCATACATCAGAAGAATTCTCTTTATTTAAGAGGTTAAGAGGGAACTTTTTTTAATATTCCATTGATAGAGGCAGTACGAAGTCTGTCGGGTAAGCTAGTTGTTCTAATAATGATAAGGTACTCACCATGATAAGTCGAATTCATCAAAATGGCCTGCTGCACCGTTTCTTGCCTCATTCCACATCATAAGCTTCGTGCCATCGAGAGTACACCATTGCCCTCTCCACTGAACGGTCCAATCAAAGTTGAAGTATCCTACCTCCAAGAAGTTCTTCCTGTAATTTGGGAGGATCACAGATCTTTTTACATCGCACTCCAATGTGGTTATCAAGCAGATATTGGGAGGTGAGCTGTTCATCGTAAAGGGTCCTAAACACGTCTTGGATATCGATAGTTCGCATTGCGCGTGCAGTAGAAAAGATGGCTCCTTTTTCTCGACTGAGAAGATAGAAACGGGTGAACTGCGTGTCACATATTTCTTCATGCCATAGAACTGGAAAAGAAATGTTACTGTTATCAGAGAAAAAATTTGAAGTAAAAATTAAATACTGCAAATATTGAACTAATATTGGATTATTCTGGGAAAATGTATGGAGTATTCTAAATGAACTAATCTCGGAAGAGTCAGAGGATATTCCCGATAAATATATTATTCCCAGAATGTTCATGGAATATTCTGTATGAAATAATCCTTTAAATTCAGGGGATATTCCGAATAAACCTGGAGTACTTGAAGAGGAGTCTGCATTTAATATTCTGAGAACATGCATGAAATATTTGAAATATACTGAGTGATAAGGATGATGCTGGAACAACATAGGCTAGGTGTGTCAGCACCACACACAATATTTCTAGAAAATTTCGAGAATATTCCGAATATAAATCAACTTAAATTAAGCATGAAATATTCTCATCAGAATGATGCTGGAATATTCTGAAAAATATTCCGAACATTCAAGAGAACATACAAGGAACATCCTGAATGGAATAATACTGCATGAAACATTGCGAGTGAAATGATACTGAAATTTTCTGGGTGTCAATTCTGGGAATATTCCGAATAAACATAGGGTACCTAAAGTGAAACGCAAATGAAATATTCTGAATCAAATTATATTGGAATATTGTGAGAATATACCGGGAAGCATATATATGAAATAATCCTGGATAATTCGAAGCATATTCTGAATAATCATGAAGTACGTGAAGTGAACCATACATGAAATATTCTGAACTAGGAAATACTGGAATATTCCGAGAATATGCATGAAATATTCAAGGGGAATGTGAAGTGGCACGTGAAAGGAATATTATGAATGAAATAATACAGGAAGATCTAAGAATATTTCAATTAAAGTTGGATGCAAGAAATAAACTGCGTGAAATAATACTGAAATACTTTGAGAAAATGCATGAAGTTCTAGTGAAATAATCCTGGAAAATGCTGAGGATATTCTGAATACACATGGAGTACGTAAAGTGTAAAACTCGTAATATATTCTTAGTCAAATTATACTGGAATATTGTGAGAATATTCATAGACAATTCTTTATGAAAAATTTCTAGATATTCTGAGAATATTCCTAGTAATGGAAAATTGTGAAAATTATTCCAAATAATCAATAGATAGCTGAAGAGGACATACAAAGAATATTTTTCAATGGAATAATACTGGGTCATCTGAGAATATTCCAAAACATTCAGGGAATATTCGTAGTATTCTTGAAATAAGGGGAACAAAATATATGGAATATTCTGAATCAAATAATTCTTGAAAATCCTGAGAATATTCTTGAAATATATCAACTGGGACAAGAATGGAATACTCTGAATGAAATAGTACTGAAACAGTATTTCGGATTGGGATAGAATACCCTTCAGGAAATATTCTATACATTTTTAAAACTTGATAGCGGGAAAATATCAGAATATTCTAGGGAACATACAAGGAATATTCTGAATGGAATAATGCTGGAACATCTGAGAATATTCCGAATAAACATGAAAAATCTGAAAGGAAACATGCATAGAATATTGTGAGTGAAATATTACTGAAATTTTGTGGGAGAAAATTCCGAGGATTTAACGAATGGACATGGAGTACGTAAAGTGAAACACAAATGAAATAGCCTGAATCAAAATATATTGGAATATTGTGAGGGAAGCATATAAACGAAAAAATCCTCGATAATTCAAAACATATTCTGAATAATCATGTACGTGAAGTGAAACATACATAGAATATTCTGAATTAGATAATACTGGAATATTCCGAGAATATGCATGAAATATTCAAGGGGAATGTGAAGTGGCACATTAAAGGGATATTCTGAAAGGAATAATACTCTGGAACATCTAAGAATATTTCTAATAAAGTTAGAGAATATGTAGTTGGAACATCTATGTAATACTGAGTGAAATAATACTGGAATATTCTGAAAAAATGCATGAAGTTTTAAGTAAAATAATCTTGGAAAATGAGAATATTCCAAATACATATGGAGTACGTAAAGTGTAACACTCTTAATATATTCTTAATCAAATTAAAATGGAAAATTGTGAGAAAATTTATATGAAAAATTCCTAGAAAATTCCGAGAATATTCCTAGTATCCATTAAATGAATTCCAATTAAAATGGAACATTATGATAATTCTTCCGAATAATCAAGAGATAGCTGAAGAGAAAATACAAAGAATATTGCTTTCATGGAATAATACTGAGTCATCTGGGAATATTCTGAATGAAATTGGGGGAATATGCGAAGAATATTGAATACTTTGAGTAAACGGGGAGAATATGTTTATTCTAAACTGCTTGAGCCTGAAAAATTCAGGGAATACTCGAAATATTCTTGAAATATTTGAACAAACATGGAATATTCTGAATTAAATAATCCTGAAAATCCTGAGAATATTCAGAATATTCTTGAAATATATTAACTGTGATAAGAATGGAATACTCTGAACGAAATAATACTGAAACAATATTTCGGATTGGGATAGAATATTCCACACATTTTTAAAAATCGATTTAGGGAATATATCAAAATGAATATTTCAAAATCCTAACGGAAATATCTGATACTGCCGAGATAAAACTTCAAGCCTGAAAGCTACTTACCGCTTTACTCAAGGTAGACAAAGATCTCTTCTCTACGAACATAGAAAACACGGAAACCGTGATCACAGAATCCGCCGATAGGTTTTTGAAGCTGAAGGAACCGTCCAAATTGATATACGACCTTTTGTTCGGTATCATCACCTGACTGGAAATAAGATGACTTCCGCATTGGAATGTCACAATATAGTATCTTTCAATATTGGGATGGGCTCCTGTTGAGTATACCAATGGCATTCGTACGTTGGAGATCTCGATACATCCAATTTTCTTCGGTCCGCCTATGGTGTAAGTACCTTTGGCCTCTTCTACGAGCATTTTCTGCTTCAATCCTGAAAACCAAATACGCTTCATTACTACTACTGTCAAAGGTCTAAGTGTTCAATATAAATTGTAAGTCTTCCGCAAGGATCTGTTTTAGCACCCCTTCTTTTCAATTTATATTTATGTGATATTCCTTGTACTTCATCTGAAAAATTCATTTACGCCGACGATTTTGCACTCGCTTCCCGACATTCTGATTCTCAAAGTATTGAGGAAAATTTAACTTCTGATCTGAATATTTTGAAAAAGTATTTTTTCGAATGGCGTTTGTGTCCAAATCCGAATAAAACCGAGGTTTCGTTATTTCATTTGAATAACCATCGAAAATTTAGAAAATTATATGTCCTTTTCGGAAACTTTCCTTTGAAATATAATTTTACTCCCAAATACTTAGGTGTTAAATTAGATTCCTCTCTGAATTACAAAGCGCATTTGGATGACTTACGGATGAATCTGAAAACGAGAAATAACATTCTACAGAAACTTGCTGGTACGTCATGGGGTGCTGACCCGACTACTCTTCGCACAGCAGCCCTTGCCCTGGTTTTTTCCACCGCTGAATATTGTTGCCCTATTTGGCTCAATAGTGTTCATGTTCAGAAAATCGACGCACAGCTCAATTTATCAATGAGAATAATTACTGGAACCATCCGATCTACACCTATCCAATGGCTACCAGTGCTATCAAATATAGTTCCTCCCCATATTCGAAAACAGTCTGCAACTTGGAATTCTTGGAATAAATTCAATTTATTTCCGCATTCTTTTCCGATACTTTCCTATTTTCCAGAAAATAGAATTCCAAGACTGAAATCCCGTAAACCTATTTGGTCGAATAACTTTCTGAATTCGAACTTCAGCTACAAGGAAATCTGGAAATCCGAATGGGATGCATGTTCTTTATATTACAAAGATCTCATATCTGATCCATCGAAAAAGTTCCTGGTTTTAACCTTCCCAGGAGAAAATGGTTCCTTCTTAATCGAATAAGAACATGTCATGGTAGTACCAATAGCATGCTTTTCAAGTGGAATTCAGTTGACAGTCCTAAATGTGAATGTGGTCAATCAGAGGAAACAGTTGAACACCTAATTAATAATTGTTCGATTTATAAATTTCAAGTTGGCATTGGAGCCATACACAATGTACCAAATTCATTTTTGCAATGAGTTGAAAATTTCAGATCAATTTGATGAAGTATAAATTGCATTCTCTTGCTGTTCTGCCTTTTTTTTTTTATTTTCAGGTTGGAGTTTGTGTTTGGAAATCCTTCCTTCGAAAAGCAGTTCTGATAATCGTGATGTTCTTCAATATAAAATATTCAGATACAACTATTTTATATTATTTTTTTACGAAGAGACAGGTTTTTTCGGCTGAGATTTTTTTTTTCTGGCTCTATAGTATCGTATGATACTAGTGATGATGATAGTATCGTATGATACTATAGTATCATAAGAAGAATGTTATGGTACCCCGCTTTTTTTTACCTCAGCATAGGTACTTTTCGTTTCAACATTTATTGTATTATTCTAGATCTCCAATTCATAAGAATATACAGAGTGTACCAAGTTCGACGGCCTATTAGGCTTTTCTGAAGAACTGGACCTATTTGAAATCTAAAAATTGGGGTTATATCATCGTTTGACATTATCTACCGATCTAAAATATTCATGGAGCCTGACCACTTTCAGTTATACAGGGAGTGAAAAAAAAATTGCAAACATTTTTTACCTGTTTTTCTGTTTTCGAATCGTTGCATTCGTCAAAATACTTTCTAAAATATCGAGAAAAAACTGAAGAAAAAAAGGGGGATAAATGTATTAGGTATTATGTTTGTTATTCCTAACCTAGATATCGTAAGCACAAACCGTTTTTACATTTTTGAAGGCGAAGAATGTGGAAATATTGTACATTTTCAGAATTTTGAAAAACCCGTCACAGGGTATTCCAAATGTTGGATCAAAAATTGGGATCAAGATTGGCCCATAACTTTCGTTTTTCAAATAAGAACCCTATATTTTTATGATTGCGTTGGATTGTGCGAAGAAAAATGATGATAATATTCCCACATGTTAATGCTCCTAAAATTAATAATTCTTGAGTTATTCAGGATTTCCTGATTTCATGTCGTACGTACCGTCAAATTCATAGAATCTGTTTCATATCAACAATGACCTTGGTCATAGAAGATAAATTACTCAAATAACTCACTAGTGACTTCCTCGTTTCTGAATTCATTCATCATTGTTGATGTAAAACAGATTTCATGAATGGAAACAGAAAATCCTGAATAACTCAAGAATTAGTAATTTTAGGAGCATGAACATGTTCGAACATTATCATCATTTTTCTTCGCAGAATCCAACGCAATCATGAAAAATTAGGGTTCTAATTTGAAAAACGAAAGTTATGAGTCAATTTTGATCCCAATTTTTGAACCAACATTTGGAACACCCTGTTAAGGTTATTCAAAATTCTGAAATTGTACAATATTTCCACAGTTTTTGCCTTCAAAAATGTGAAAACAGTTTGTGTTTACGATATCTAGTTTAGGAATAACAAACATAATACCGAATACACTTGTCCCCCTTTTTTCTCCAGTTTTTTCTCGATATTTTGGAAAGTATTTTGACGAATGCAACGATTTGAGTACGAATATATTCAGAATTGCATAATCTATCAAATTCGAAAACAAAAAAACAGAAAAAAATTTTTGTAATTTTTTTTTCTCTCTGTATAACTAAAAGAAGAATATTTTAGATCGGTAGATAATGTCAAACAATGATATAATCCCAATTTTCAGTTTTCAAATAGGTCCAGTTCTCCAGAAACGCCTAATAGGCCGTCGAACTTGGTACGCTCTGTGTATATAAGTTTTCTTTACCTGAGAGAAGCAGTATTCTTTCAGCTTCAATCCTCATAAAGCTTCCAGCCATGTTGTGTCCACGCTGGCAGATTTCGATGGATCTGGATGCCTCAAATGTAGCCAAACGAAGCTGCGTCATTCTCTGGGCTAATATTGCCATTGCCCTTTCGTCCAAGTAGATAGGAGTGTTGTTTAATTGATACTTTGGTGGCTGAGGTTTCTCCTCTTCAACAACAATTGGCTCATCTTTAACTTCTTCTGGAGATTCCTGGAAGAAGAAATTTGAAGAATGAATTCGAGTAATGTTTGTGTAGGCTCATTTCAAAGCAATTGACCTCATCAAAAAAAAGGTTTTTTTTATAAACTGCTCCTCATGAGTTAGGGCTATTCACTTGAATTGCAAAAAAAATAGTTTAAATGCGATTTTGTGAAGAAAAGTCATACATTAGAATCCGTTTATTATGACGCCGGCTATACTGACCAATCGCTTATAATGACGCAAATGCAGTGTTAAGTTTCATTCAAAACTCCTTACTATAAGGTCCGGATTTAATTACTTCGCTTATAATGACATGTCGCTTACAATGACATGATTTCAGATACAACATTATTTTTCGAAAATTTTCCCGGTTATAGTGGCCGCTCGATCGTTTTCTGAAGCCACCCTACCCTTTGTAATGCGATGAGGTTTGATACGATACAAGACATACTCGTGCCGACATGCTTTTTAGTATAATCCAGTTCCTTGAAGAGATTATTGGTGTTTTGTGGACAAAATGTCATCCATTGAAGCCATTTCTAAGTTGTACAATGGTGTAAGAAGCTATTATTTCAAGTCGAAAAGAACAAACGCAAACTAAAATTTCAGATTATTTTTCTAAAAAATGAAAAAGTTCTTCATATTTAGTTTGTCTCGTAAGAGAAGCTATTTTTAATTTTTTTCAATAGAGCAAAATCTGAATTTGTCGTTCTTTTGTTAAACTGAGTCCAAGAAAAATACCATCAATTTTGACGAAATTCTGCCTTATCTGACTTCCAGTTATTATGACGTATTTTTCATTTCCCCTCGATGTCATTATAAGCGGATTCTACTGTATTATTATGATTTCACGTTGCAGGAAATGAAATTGATTTTAGCCTGTAGGTCTGCAGAATTTTGATTCCCAGAGAATTCAAGCATTTTAACCCTGAGTTGCAGGAACGTCCATTAAATTTAATGCTGCCTCAATTCTCCATTAAACGGAGTATCCATGGCTACCGTCTATAGATATTCCGTTTAAGGGAGAATTAAGGCGGCATTAAATCTTAATGGACGTTCCTGCAACTCAGTGTTAGACTATCAAACTATCAATACGATGTATGGCCTCCATGGGAATCAATAACAGCTTGACATCTTCTTTGCATACTACACACGAGGTGTTGAACATTTCTTGAGGAATTTGGTTCCATAAACGGGGCAGAAGCTCTCTCAGATCATTTAAGGATTCTGGGGTAGGTTGATGATTATCTTATATTCTTTGGAGCATATCCCATGTATGTTCTATGCAATTCAAATCTGGTGAGTGCGGAGGTATTGGTAAATGTGGAATACCAAGCTCCTCGTGCGCATTATCAACTATGCTCTTTCATCAGAAATTCTCAGAGAGTCAAAGACACTTCACGCTCTGGCTTACGAAAAATTTATTACTTGATGAGATGAGAAGAAGATAAAACCATAACAATGAGAATGTCTTACTTGCATAATTTGAGAGTAAGAGAGGTCTATAAGTATCAACATTAGAGAGACATTACTTAAGGTTATTATCCGAAATGAATATAAACAAGAATATCGACATTAAAAAATACACAAATTTGAAAGCGTATATTAAAGAGCAATAAGACTTCTACATTGCTGAGAAGTCAAAACCTTTAACCGAAGAAGATTATGCCAAATTGTTCTTGGAAACAGATGACAAAGAATACTTAATGGTTAAGGTTGTGATAATTTATCAGAGTTAACATTTATTGCATTTGAAACTGTTATAAATGAGGGAAATCATTTTCTTGTTGTTAGTAACACTTTTCTAAACGTCAATCAGCTCTAATAATTGCGTTTTTACCACATTAAAAGAGGTTGAAACCAACAATTATTGTTGTTTTTTGGAGTCTATATCAGCCAAATTGTTTTCAGAATTTTTCATCAAGTAGTATTCCATTCTCTGTTGAGAAAAACAGAATATATCATGTGGCAGTTACATGGGAAAGTGGGTAATCTCAATATACTAAGTCGGCTATTTTCTTGGTTACACCATTTATAACTCAAGATTGGATGAGGTGTTTGTTCTGAAAAACATAAAATACATTAAACCTCTGAAAATTATGATGAAATGGAAAAAAAATAGGAAATAATTTTCTTCTTTCCAATAACGCTAGTAGGTATCGCTACGGTTAATAGAGTTTTCGTGGAAGTATTATATTTGATATTAATTCGGTGAACTACATTTTCTAATAATATCAACTCATCTGAGTCCATCTGTTATTACACCTATCATTCTTCCGAACACTACGGAAAATTTTATGACGAAATGTTTTGAACAAATCCCCATTTTACTATTATATATGTAAACAATTACTGTGTATTTTGAGTTGCCTAAACGGAGGTTTTGGAGGCGCATTGATTCTTCTGTCTGGTGACTTCCGACAACCATTACCGGTAAGTCCAAAGTCGACGGCTGCCGATGAAATAAAAGCTTGCATACAATCATCAACTTCAAATTTGGCTCGGTAATAAAGCTCTCAATTCAGTTGATTGCGGTTGGAAAAGTACCAATGATGTTTGCAGCCCACAAAAATTCAAAACACTCTTGCATCACAAAAATTGTTGAAAATGATTTTTTGTAACTGCAAAAAAAGATGCAATGCACCAGAAAACTGAGTCTTTTTTTTGTAACGCTACATGTGGGGAATGTGAAGGTGTTAACTGCCAAAACAGTTGTCCAATCTTTGGCAAAGATGAAGAAATAATTGACAGTTCCGACAGCCACTCAGAATCAGATAAATTTTTTGACACAAAAAGTATTAATTTCAAGTGAATAAAGTGACGAATAAATGGAATGTTTGAATGATATTTTCATTTTGTAATTTTGAACTGCTTTTAGGGGTTGAAAAATAAAAATAACTAAAACTAACATTGATCCAAGATACTGTTACAAAATTGATTGAAATTAATTGATTTTATCAATAAAGACCCATTTTTACACATTTAATGCTGAAAGGGGGGTGGTTTATACAGTCTCGAAGTATATGAAGACCTTCATTAAACTTCATAAAACGCTACTGAGGCCCAAAAATTACTTTGATTTACGTTAGAACAAATTTCTTTTAATTTTGAATAAAGTCGTTGTTTTCACCCCTTAAAAATAATAAGCATACATCGGTATAGGGTAAAAATAGGAGACAAGTATAGCTTATATCGAAAATTTTATCAAAATCGAAGCATCTTGATAGAATTCGGAGGTGATGCCTAATTTTCGCCCTCATTGACTAGACTTATTGTACAGGACAATTTTATGTCCACTTTCAAGGTATTATACCATGATAGTTTATTATAATATTAAAGTTCCTTTTTTATTTATTGATTGAGGCAGTACGAAGTCTGCCGGGTCAGCTAGTATTAAAAAAATCTTCGCTTGAAACATTTCGCGAGTTCATGATGAATTTGTATTATGTCAATTTTTTTATTTCACTTACTTGGGCAATTTCTTCATTCTCTTCTTGCTCCTCGATCAGTTCTACAGCATCTTCAAAAACTTCAAGTTCATCTTCATCTTCATCTGCTCTATCAGGAAATACCTGAACTTTCGGCGTTTCTTCTATGTTTTCTTGAATCGAAAATTTTTTAATTTCGTCCTCAATATATTCCTGGAATGCTACCTTTATTTTCTGAATTTTTGTGTTACTTGTCATGGTTGAGTGGTACCTCAAACGCGTTGCAATTCCCCCAGTTATGCTTGGTGTGTCATCCATGATTTTCACATTTTTCGTTATTCTTTCAATTGCTTCTTCTAGTTTACGCAGTATTTCTTTTACATTATGTATGTCCATCAATCTCTCCGCACGACTGAACTTTTCAGGGTCTGAACTATGATAATTTTGGATGGTAGAAAAGTTGTCTCTTATTTTCTGTATGGTAGTTTCGACATTTCGTAGACCGAACAAAGCATTTATGAATTTTTTGTCGTATTCTTCACAATAAGGCCCGCCAGGTATTGTGTTGCTTAATTCGCAAAAATCTTTTTCAAGTTTCGTCATTTTCTCTTTTAAATCTTTCAACGCAGATATACCACTGGATACCACTTTTGTAGGAGATCCTGAGGTACTTGGGCTGCACTCAGCAGATCCATTGCCTCGAGCTATCGACTGGTTTTGTTCTGAAAGTGAAATAAAAAAAATTAGAATTGAACCAAAAGGGTCAAAATTTGTGAATATTATTGGCGACTGGTGGAATGGAAAATTATTTCTCTAATTCTGCAGTTATTTATACAGGGTTATTCATGCATATGGCTCTATAGAATGTTTTTATGAAAGACACAAGATTCAGTATTGAAATTCTAAAGGTGAGCTTCAAGTAAGAAGACGACTTCTTGTATATTTTTTGGAGTTCAAATGGGAAGACACATTTTTTATTGCATAAATAGATTCTCCATGGAATCCTGAGTCTTTTCGATTCCAAAAGTTTGAATTTCTCTCGAGAAAATTCTCTTTTAATGAGTAGATACGAAAAAAAACAACTCAGAATTGAATGTTGAAATACAGACAACTTCGACGTTTTTTTATCAAGAAATTCTCATTTTTGAGAATCTCCGAGAAGAAAGGCTGATGCTTCTTTTTCGATAGCTTGATTTTCAGAATAAGATACAGGAGGTCACAAATTCTTTGTCAAAGTTACAAGTGGCGAAACATCGTAAAATCGTTTTTTTCGAAATGGAACCCCATTTTTTCGAAATCTTTGTCAAAAAATAATAGGAGCATACGTCCAAGACTTTTATCCCAAAATTCATATTTTTCGAGATATTCAGGAAAAACGATTTCGTCTTCAATTTTCAATCTAATTCCGAATATTTTTTTTTTACTGAAACATAATTAGCGGTCAAGAGAAATTTTAGGAAAACTCTGTTATCGAGAAAATATTTTCCATAGTTCAGACGAGTTTAGTGTTTCTTGATTTTTCAAAGCTTAGGATAATTTCCGCGAATTCTTAATTCTGGAGAATTTCTTTTTTGTCATGGTAGGGAAATTTGAATTTTCAGTAATGAAATTGTTATATGTTTTGTTAATTGTTCTTTCAAAAGCATAAAAAATTATTACAAATAATTTTTTCTGCATCCCTGACTTCATCAATACTCAATTGAGATATTGAGAACTTTAAACAAATTGTTCTTGAATTATCATGTTTATCATTGTTTAATTCTCAGGAATGCAGAAAAATAAATTGTAATAATTTTTTATGCATTAGAAAGAATAATTAACAGACCATGTAACAATTTTATTACTGAAAATTCAAATTTCCTACCATGACAAAAAAGAAATTCTCCAGAATTTAAAATTTACCGAAATTATCTAACCTAAAATTTCACTTGACCGCTAATTATTTTCCAGTAGAAAAACGCGGAATGAGATTGAAAATTCAAGACAAAATAGTTTTTCCTGAATATCTCGGAAAATATTCATTTTGGGATAAAAGTCTTGGACATATGATCCTATTATTTTTCGATGAAGATTTCGAAAATGCTTCGAAAAAATGGGGTTCCATTTGGAGAAAAACGATTTTTTGATGATTCGTCACTTCTAACATTGACAAAGAATTTGTGACCTCCTGTACCATATTCTGAAAATCATGCTATTGGAAAAGAAGCATCAGCCTTTCTTCTCGGAGATTCTCAAAGATGAGAATTTTAAATGAAAAAACCTGGAAGTTGTCTGTATTTCAACAGAGTTCAATTTTGAGATTTGTTTTTCGTATTTCCTCATTTAAAGAGAATTTTTTCCTGAAAATTCAAACATTTGGAATCAAAAAGACTCAGAATTTAATGGAGAATCTATTTATGCAATACAAAATCAGTCCTTCCATTTGGAAAACGAAAGTTGATGTCACTTCCGGAAAAACCGGAATTTCTAGAACCTTTAAAAAATTTACGAGAAGTCGTCTTCTTACTTGAAGCTCACCTTTAAAATTTCAATCCTGAATCATATGTCTTTCCTTAAAATATTCTATAAGGCCATATTCGTGAATAACTCTGTATTACGAGGTGTTTATGAATTATTGTAGTTTGGCTGTGGATTATTCATATTCTCTATTGGGAGACTTTCATTCGATATTTAATGGTTTTCATTGAAAAACAGCTGCGAATTGATGTAGGTATAAGATCGCAAATAAAACAACAAACAGATCAACACAATCTACATCTCGTAAAGGGTGAAAGATCTTAAATTAAAGAAAGCATATCGAAACCTGAAGTGGTGAATTTTCCTCAAATAATCAGTAGAAGATATTTCCGAATTTTAAAATAAAAAAACCACTCCCAGGGGTGAAAAAAATTAAAGTAGGATAATTGATTTTCACCATTTCAAAATTATAATGAAAAAAAGTTTTTTAAATGAAAATTTGTCTCGATTTCAATGCAAAATAACCTGTTCTATATCGTATTTTCTACAGTACAGTGTTAAATCCATAAAGGGGGCCCAGGGAGTTAAAACTCCCTCGGAGCTTGGTCGATATCCCCCTTGACCTAAAATTCAGGTGAAAAAATTATAATACGAACTATTATCTTAGTAGCTATTCACTCTTAACAGTTACCATAATGTTGCGAAAAAATCTAAATAAATATTCAACCACCACCTGAGACGTTTGAAATGATCTAGATTCAGCACTATTCCTCTTTCTTTCGAAATAAAAAAAAACTTAAAAAGTTACAAATATTCAAAACTCACCGTTAGACATTTTCAAAAAACACTGAAGCACTTGATACACAAGGACACACCAGTATCTTCAACCTGTAGCACCAACAAAAATCAAACCAGCACTATTTTCAAAATGCGTGTTACTCCAACCAAATTTGAACCAACAATGTTTGAAGAAATGAACCTACAGCCGAAGGTAACTTTAGGAACTAAAGGTAATTAGAAAAATGGAATTGTAAATAGCTATTGTCGAATTTCCCCAAAGCAGGTACAGGGGTACTTTAGCGATAAGCCTTAGAGTACTACAGGTATCTTTTCGATTTTTATTGGCCTTTGCATATCTAGAAAGAAATTACCCTTTCTGAATAATTCTTGGAAGTCGTTAAATTTCACTCAAGAAAGGATGAGGTAAGGTATTTTCAAATTCTCCAAGAGCTTTCATTTCTTTCCTGGGGTGCCAATATCTCAACCAAACCTTGTTTAACTTGTATTTTGATGTTTAGACTGGAATTCATGTGAATTGAAAGAGAAATTCATCATTTTCTATACCTCCTATGGAATTGTGCATACTCATATACTGCTAGAGGATACTGAATTCATCGTATCTAACTGAAGCTTAAGTAAGCTTGTGGATGATGTTATATTCGGCTAGCTTAGTTAAGATGTATAAATATGAAGAAATAATGCTTTTTGTGACTTCATATTATCATCTTTTCGTGGCAAGACATCAAAATCTGAAAACATCAAAAAAAGAACATTAAATTCAATAAAGAAAACATTCAGGACATAAATGTGACTTAGCAAACATTTTTATCAAATCGGTTATTTCATCCTGATGGCCGAATCTTCCTGATGCTTTCAATTCATTCTAGACATGAATTAATTGGACCAAAATGTTTTGAGCGATTTCAATCCTGAAATCAATTCAAAAATAGTTTAAATCAATTTTGAGGCTGTCGCACCAGTTTTAAAGTAACTTCTATTTATATTATCAACAAAAATTTGTAATCTTTTCTCTCATTGCATATTTTCTAATGACCAAACCATTATCCCGCATTTCAGATGAGTATGCCATTAAAAAATCAAATCATCTCTCCTTACCGTTGTATGCTGAAGACAAATCAACAAATGCAGCACCTGTTCATCATTAAAATTCAATTAGATAAACGTAGTGAGGCAAAACTCAATCTCAACAATTTCTATTTTTCCTGAAACCCTCTCGCAAATATGTAGAAATCTAATTACTGAAGAGAGTCAGTATTATTTTTTCTAAAAATTTTTAAAAATCACTCGATAAAAAGATAACTGACTGGACCAGAAAAATTCTTCTTATATTGTGTAATTCACACTTCATTTACCTCTGACTATAATTCGATATAGATTTCGATAATTTAACATTATTAACATTAACGAAATGAAGAGCTATCAATTTATTGATTTATTCTTCAGGATAAATCTTTATATCCCTCATTTCTAAGTAAACGATTTATCGTGAAAAATTTCTGTGTTTGGACAAGAGTACCTACCTTTTTCATGTAATTTTCTTCACTCCTTCGAATGCTTCTATTTTTCCTCAAAAGTTATGCGAAGAATTTTTTTATTTTATCAGCTTTGGAAGAGTATATTATATTCTTCAATATGCATTTTGGGCTATCAGTATATTTATAAAATTTTTTCAGTTTTCTATCACCCCCAGAACATTTACTATACACATTTCGTGACTCAGCCTGTATGTGTATAATTTCATGTCATATACAGGGTGTACCAAGTTCGATGCCCTATTAGATGTTTCAGGAGAACTGGACCTACTCGAAATATGAAAATTGGGATTATGATATTGTTCGATATTATCTACCGAGCTAAAATATTCTTGAAGCCTGACCACTTTCAGTTATACAGGGAATGCAAAAAAAATTTCAAATTTTTTTTCTGTTTTTTGTTTCCGATTTTGATTGAGTATTCGATTCTGAATACATTCGTACTAAAATCGTTGCATTCGTCGAAATACTTTTCAAAGAATCGAGAAAAAAGGGAGATAAGAGTATTCGGCATTATGTTTGTTATTCGTTTTCTGCATATCTTGAGCAAAAACAGTTTTCACATTTCTTAAGTCGAGGACTGTGGAAATATTGTACATTTCTAGAATTTTGAACACAGGGTGTTATAAATTTCGGGTAAAAAATTGGGGTCAAAATTGGCTCATAACTTTCGTTTTTCGAATTATAACCCTATTTTTTATGATTGCGTTGTATTCTGCGAAAAAAAATGTTGATAGTATTCCAACATGTCAATGCTCCTAAAATGAATAATTTTTGAATTATTCAGGATTTTCTGATTTTATGTCGTCGTAGCGTCAAATTCATGAAATCTGTTTCATTCATATCCAACTCAAGCGCCCTCTATCATCTAACTCCCCCAACTACTGTCCAGTGAATAACTAGAGTTGTTCAGACAGTGCAGAAACTTATGAATGTAAACACCAAGAAACCCCCAAAAATATAGTTTTAACGAATATTTAATAGACGGCAGTTAAAGTTTCATAACAGCATTCTTTTGTGGGTAGACATCATTTCGGCTAACCTCCAATAGATGGCGCACGTAGCCAAAATAACTCATATATCACCATTGACTTGTTTGAAAACTTCGCCATGCGTAATTGTTATTCTATTTGGTGATGTGTATGTTTAAATTTTTTCAATTTTTTTCGAATGATGATTTAATCGATTGATCCCTTCAACTGACAACCCTTTTTTTAAGTGGAATCAATTATTTGACGTAATGAAAGTTTTGAATTTGTTATTGAAAATTGGAACAATAATCTTCCAGCATTCATGAATTTGTTGCAGATTATAAAATTTCTACTTCTTTTGTTTGGCATGTTTTCGTGTAATATCTGTTTTTTATAAGTAATTTGGATTTTGATTTGAAACTTGATGAATGAATCTCGTCAATCAAAGACATAGTATTTCTTATTATTATATTACAACAAAAATATAAAACAATAAGTGAGGTAATATATATACGAATTTATTTTTAACGCTAACATATTACATATCACATTATACTTGCACACAATGTAGATTTAATCATTATTGACGTGATGTATCATCGTCTGTATGAATGAAGTACAAGTACTTTTCGAATATAAAACTCTGAATTTTTCGTATATCTATTTTTTTCTTCATGATTATCGTTGTTATTTTTTATAATTAGAAAAAACCATATCCGAATAAATTATAAGAAAAATTCAGGCATTTTAACAAGTTTGACATTCTTTAATTCATTAAATTAATAGTAAAATATTTGAAATTTCAGTGCACTTATTTTCCGGGGAAAACACAATATCTTTAGGAAATTCATACTATCATTATGACTTTCGTAGCTAAATTACATTAGTTAAAACTTCATTTGTTACAATCATCATAAGTCTCATGGTTAAACAGAAATTTTTTTAATGATTGTGCCCACATTTGTATTTTAGTTGCAGAAATTCTGAGTTTCAAAAAAAAGGTCATTAACATTTGTAAAGATAAGTACGAATCAAAAATATACTTGGTAATGTACATAGTAGTTATAGATCACAATTATTTTCTTCATCGTTTTTTGTTCAATATTCTCTCTACGAAATCGTAGTTTGCTAAAAAATATTCTGATCGAGTATTATCAAACAACTCAGTAGGATCTGCTCGGAACAACTGATGAAATGAACTAAAAAACATCAAAATCCAAGTACTTACACACAAACAACAACCGGTTTTAAATTGAAACTTTTTCCGAAATGATTAACGAAAATTCGAAAAAATTTTCTCACACAATCCATAATGTCAAATTACCATGGCAAGGATTATTCATTTTTCGTCAACTTAACGAACAACATTCTATGAAAGAGCAGAATTACCTAAGTATATTTTGTAGCAGCATGTACAATGAAGAAACTTCTCACATTGAGGTTATCGACTAAGATTGTTCGGGACGGTTTGAACCAGTAATTCAGCGTTTTTTCATGAGAAATGAATACTTGCTCATTTACCTCTCAGAAGACAACATTCAATGTCGACTAGATACAAACTTCCCAACTGAAACGCATTTATATCCATGGTAAAAAAAAAAACGGAACAACAGTTAGACAATATGAGATTAATGGTACAACCAAATTATGAAGAAAACAGTATTTTCCATCAAGAACAAGCTGATACAAATGAATAATTGTTATTTCTCTATTTCAGTATCGTAATGAGTTCATTATAGTACTAAAAGTAGTGATGTAATGAATCCATTACAGCATTGTTTTCAGTTATATTTTTCGTTTTTTGGTTGTCAGTACTGACCTCCGATACTGTCAATTCTCAAATCAAATCAATTCAAATTCCGTAATCTGTCAAATTTAGTAAGTCACACCAACTGCCAAAATACAATGAAAAAGTCACTAATCCTAATTTTTATTTGAAAATTGAGAGTATTTCACGAAACTTGACTGAAATAGAGAAAATATCGTCTAATACTCGTTGCACAAGGCAATTTCAACACTCATGCTTTCTTTTTCGTGTTTGAATAGGAGCTCATTCTGCAACTTGTTTTGGAATATACTATTCTCTATTTCAGTATCGTAATGAGTTCATTACAGTACTGAAAGTAGTGCTGTAATGAGTTTCATTACAGCACTACTTGTTTCCAGTTATATTTTTCGTTTTGTGGTTGTCAGTACTGACCTCATATCCTCTCAATTTTCAAATTGATCAATTCAAATTCCGTAATCTGTCAAATTTCGTAAGTCACACCAACTGCCAAGATACAATACAAAAGTCACTAATCTGAATTTCATTTGAATTTCCAGAGTATTTCACAAAACTTGACTGAAATAGAAAAAATATCGTTTAGTACTCGTGGCAGAAGGCATTCACATTTTTTAAATGAACGAGTAGTATGCATTACTTCTCTAATCCATTGAATTTCTGTTGAAATTAATGGAATATTTTCCTTTAGGGATTTTTGAATTGAAAACCATTGATTGACAGAACTGTTTTCTCTCTCATAAATTTGACAGATGATAATAAGTCCTTGACAGAAGAATTCCGACCACCAACATAATGACATAATAACGAAATATTACTACAAAATCTGTCTGAAACTGAGATATTGCGTTTGAATCAGAGAAAGATTCATTTGTATCAGTTGTAATATAAATGTGAAAACACATTGATCTGTTTGAATTTTAAATTTGAAGAATGGTTAAGTGCCAATAAAAAATTATAACAATTGTATGAGTGGTAACTTAAGGTTTTGTTATCAACTTATTGATATTGCAGGAATAGTTTAATCACAAATTTTGTTGGGGATATAAATTTCATTGTTTATCTCAGTTGGGAAGTCTTTTTTGTATGGAACCATATTGCCTTTCATATGATCAATAAATTTATTTATTGTTTATATTTATACATATACCCACAGAGCAGTATTGCAATTCACCTCAACAATTCATATTGTTTCTGTTCAAATAATATGAGACTACTAACTACTTAAAAAAAAACATTTAAGTTAAAAATTAGAATAATCGTTATTGCTTGAAATGAGATATACCCTGATAGAGAAATCGTGGGTGAACTTTTGTTTGTATGCTTGTGAATATATGTATAAATTGTATGAATTTATAGGTTGTCATATATATAATATATATTTATTTATATGTATGTACATAAATATAAGCTTACTCTATTCGTTAGAAAACTTTCTCTTATTTACAGTTATGTACAAATATTTAATTACAGAGGAATGCCCTTAGCCTGTCAGTAACAAAAACGTGATATCAGAACTTATACTCTTGAGCATTTAGACAATTGAGCATACGAGATCATTGTTTTAAAGTAACGTAAGGATGGTCAATAGATTCTTGAAAATATCAAAATAATCCGATCTGATTGCGATCTGTTCAAAATGGCCGGGATTTTGTTAAGTAATTAGTGTAAATATAAAAATAAAAAGTAGCTGCACAATTCCTTTATGCACCAAACTATACTCACGCCAATAAATTCCGGACAGGCAAAATTTTTGTCAAATTCAACACCCTGTATCCTTTTTCGTGTTCTCCAATTTTGTTGAAATTTTCACCAGGTATAGTATTCGGTCTTGCAATATTAACCTGAAATTTACTCTGCAAAAATACCTGTAGTTTATCCGTTATATAGGGAGAAACAAAACCGTGTTTTTTAACCTTCGATTCTAAACACCCTGTGGTGAATTTGAGGAGGAAAATTTGATGTCATTAAGTTTTAATTTGAAGGATGTCCCTTTATTAATAATTTTTTTTTTGATTTATGTCAGTATCTGCTTTTAAAAAAAGATACACATTTTTGAGAAAAGTGTTGCATTTTTTCAATTTTTATAACAATTTGTAACGTTACAATACCTTATCGACTAGTAAACATAAACAAACATCTGAAAATTAATAGCGTGTATTTCCACCTCGCTTTCTCATCACTTCTACCATACTTTCAATTTTGTTAATGCAGAACAATACTAGGCCTCATGTTGCACGAGTTGTAACAGAATACTTTGAAGATGCGAATATTCAACGATTCGTGTGGCCAGCCAGAAGTCCGGATTTAAATCCAATTGAGCATGTATGGGATATGCTAGGTTGACATGTTCGAAATAAGCAGCCCAACACTATGCCCGATTTACGAACAGCCCTTCTCGAAGAACAGGAAAATATTCCCCCAGAAGCAATTCGGAAATGCATTGAAAGTATGCCACGTCGTATGGTAGAAATGATGAGAAAGCGAGGTGGAAATACACGCTATCAATTTTCAGATGTTTGTTCATGTTTTATAGTCGTGAAGGTATTGTAATGTTTTAAATTTTTATAAAAATTGAAAAAATGCAACACTTTCTTTGAAAATGTGTATCTTTTTTTTAAGAGCAGATAATGACGGAAATCGAAAAACATTTTGTTGAGAAAGGGTCACACTTCAAATTAAAACTTAATGATATAAAATTTTCCGACTCAAATTCCCACAGGGTGTTTAGAAATGGAGGGTATAAAACAAGGTTTGCACCTCTCTGTATAACGGATGAACTACAGGTATTTTCGCAAAGTAAATTTCAGGTTAATATAACAAGATTCTATACTATACCTGGTGAAAGTTTCAACAAATTCGCAGCACCAGGAAAAAAGATACAGGGTGTTGAATTCGACAAATATTTCGCCTGTGCGGAATTTATTGACTTGGAGTGTATTATTTACTAAGTGATCACAACCTGAGAGTACAAGGGGTAAGTGGCGACATCTGTTACGTGCCACTAACAAGTACGTGCATGAATCCGTCCCATTCGTTTTCAACCCTCGGTTGAGGTTCTTTCCAATCTGTCGTTTCAGTGTTTAGGCCTAGTTCGGCATAGAGTTCGTTATTGTTGAGGGACTCCAGATCAGTTTGAGAAGAGTAACTGAGGACAGAGCTCCAGTTGATTGGTTTCGTCATCTCATCTTCTCCTAGTCCAGAGTCTGTATCTGGGGAATTCGAGGGAAAAGGGGTAGCTCTTCCGGAGGAACAAGCCATGTCTCTAAGGTTTTGTTCGTAAGTTGAAGGCTCGGGCATCACAGGGTTGAGTCTATTGGAAGTTACTTCGGTAAAGTTTGTTTGGGGATAACTTGGTTCAATTGGGTCTGATTCCATCTCTTTCTCCAGTCTTCGGAGAGTGTTACAGATGAGAACCGAACGTCTTAAGGAAGGATCTGAGCACTGTCTGTACCTCGCCAACTTACACATCGATAAATTCAACACTGCTAGTCTTCTTTGTCTGTAACAAGGTACGTGGCACCATCTAGCTCTACCGTCACAACACCTTGTCCTAACCGAGGGTGAAGCACCGAGTTCTAAATAGGATTTCCCGTTTTCATCGCACCTTATAGTTTGCTGAGGAGGTTGGTAGTACTGCCAGTAGTCCGGCTGTTGGTACCTCTGCTGCTGTTGGTACGGCGTTGACAGTTGGGTGTACCTGGCAGCTTCAGGGACTGTGACGTTCCTGTCATCGTCTGACAGCTCGTCGTCGAAGTCGTCATCGTCGAATTCGTCGGTTGACAGGAGCGTAGCTGTCAGGGAGGGGGTGGGGGTACGCCAGGTGTCTGCGGCTACGGCTTGGAGCCTGGCTATGCAGTCTTCGGCCTCCCATCTGCCCACTTTGGGGGGGGAAGAATCGGATGGGGTAGTGGCGGCTTCTAACTTTCTTTTACCTGGAGTGGCTTGCAGACCCATCATGGCACAGTTCTGGAAGAGAAAATCAGGTTAAAACATGTCTTCATCGTGATCTTAATATATGGAAATCTCAAATTTATGCATGCATATGTTATTCACTTTCAACGTTTTTCTTCAATACAGATGTTTTCCCAGCAGGAATAAATAAAGATGATATTATCAGATTTTTAATGTATTGACTCCATTCTAAAATCAGTTGTTCTCGATCAATAGCAATTTGACCCAAGAGGAATGTGCCCAAGCGGTAGTTTCGCGAGAAGAAGGGTGGACATTCACAAGAATTGCAGAAAGGTTTGAAGTTTCCCATACAAGTGTGTCCAGAATGTTGCAGTGATTCAGGGGGACAGGTATGAATGTCCGAAGACCAGGACAGAGTAGACCACGGGTAACAACTGCCATTCAAGAACGTTACTTGAGAGTTTCTTCGTTGAGACAACGGTTTGCAACCTGCTTCAAAATCAGCTTGAGCAAACTCATAGGGTGCAAATTAGCCCTCAGACAATAAGAAATCGCCTCAGAGAACATGATTTAAGGCCTCGTGTCGCGGCAAGAGGCCCAGCTCTTACCCCAGCCCATCGAAGGGCGCATTTGGATTTTGCGAGACAGCATATCCATTGGGAAGATGCCGATTGGGAATGAGTTCTCTTCACAGATGAGTCTAGATTCTGCCTCTTCCATTGTAATCGACGTTCCCTTGTATACAGACGTCCACATGAAAGATATGCTCAGTGCAATTTCGTGAATTTCGGGGGAGGATCGATTATGATATGGGGTGAAATATCTTTGACTGCTCGCACAGACCTAGTGGTCGTTGATAATGGAGCTATGAATGCTGATAAGTATATAAGGAAAATTCTTGAAGAACATGTAGTGCCATTTACCCCATACATTGGTGAAAATTTCATTTTTATGGACGATAATGCCAAACCCCATCGTGCGCGCATCGTTCAGGAGTTCCTTGAAAAGGTTGAAGTCTCTCGAATGGAATGGCCAGCAAGAAGTTCAGATCTCAATCCGATTGAGCAGGTTTGGGACAACCTCAATAGAAGGCTGAGAAGTTCAGAAAATCATCCAGCTACTCTTAATGACTTAGGAATCCAACTCGGAGAAATCTGGGAAGGATTAGATCAGAACATTTTAAGATCGCTCATTTTGAGTATGAACCATCGTTGCCGAGCTGTAATTAACGCAAGGGGTGGAAATACCAAGTTTTAAATCACTTATCAGCATTTCAGTATTTTGAAAATTGTTCATTGCTCTTCTTTCACATAAGATCTTTTAACAACGTACATTTTATAGTTCTCAACAAATTTCTACTTTTGTCGTTTTCAGTATAACATGTAGATGAACCTTGTTTTTCGCACAATTTAATTTAGACGAATGAACTGCTCCACAAGAGCAAGGGATATCGATTCAATCGTTTTTAAGGTATATAATCTTCGAGAAATCGCTGTAAAATCATTCAAAACTCAATAACAACTTGAATCGATCCAATAAAAATCAGCATGAGACATTTCGTCAATCTGGTCGACTTTTTTCTGAAATTTGGTTCTTTGCATATGCTTCACGAATGTTCTTATTTTGAAATGGAGTCAGTTTATCAACGGCTTCGTTCTGAAACAAGTTTTCTGAAAATTCTAAGACGGAAATTAACATACGCTGAGGCTAATAGGGATATCGGAATGCTACAGGGTGGCCTAACTCAGGTTGTTGTAGCGGAAAGGCTCCAAGTGAGCTAAAGTGTGATATCTCGACATTGGAATAGGTTCAGGGAGACAGGTTTCGTGTTGGGAAGACCAAGGTTTGGTGGGCGTCCAAAAACAACACCAGCTCAGGATCGTTTCATCACCGTTTCGGCGAGAAGAAAGCCTACATCTACGTGTAGAATGCTACATAATACTCTTCAAAATGCAGATAGGGTCCAAGTTTTCATCGAACTGAGGTTTGAGAGAGGTTAATCTAGGTTCTAGACGTCCATTAAGAGGAGTTCCATTAACACGTGACCATAAGCGTCAAAGACTGGAATGAGCAAGGCAACATATCAATTGGAACGATCAATGGCGTAGTGTCCTTTTCACTGATGAATCCAGATATGAACGATTTTCAGATTCTCGAAGAATAAGGGTATGGACGATCCCACGCATACCCCGTACTCGTCGCTATGTCCAAGAAGTCCATCCATTCCGAGGGGGTAGTGTTATGGTATGGACCGGGATATGTTTCAACGGGCGCATAGATCTACGCATTTGTCCTGGGAATATGACCGCCTTACACTATAAGGAGCATGTCATTAACAATGTTTTGGCAAAATTTCACGCTGCTATTAGTGGAACTTTTCAATTCCTAGCCGATAACGCTTGGTATTCCACATTTACCAATACCTCCGCACTCACCAGATTTGAATTGCATAGAAAATACATGGGATATGCTCCAAAAAAGATTAGATAATCATCAACCTACCCCAGAAATCTCAAATGATCTGACAGAGCTTTTGCCTCGTTTATGGAACCAAATTCCTCAAGAAATGTTCAACAACCTCGTGCGCAGTATGCAAAGAAGATGTCAAGTTGTTATTGATACCCGTGGATGCCATACATTGTATTGATAATCTTAAAATGCTTGACTTCTCTGAGAATAAAATTTCGTTATTTTACTCGATTTTTCTTAAAATTAATTTTATTTCCAGCAACTTGAAATCATATCAATATGAATTTTCATCACAAATTCTCATTTAAACTATATTTTTCAACAACATCTGAAAATTTTCAAGATTCAGTCTGATGCACATATCTTCGAAGTTTTCTTGTTTGGTCATTGTTGAGAACTAATTCTACCGAACCGATGCACTAAGGAATTAGTGCATGTATTATTATTATTAACGCCTTTATTGAAAAAATACATATACATTTCTTGTTAATTTTCACAGATCATTTGGTGGCGGAGTCTAGCATATCTATTCTCACTCAACCACCACAAAAAAAAAAAGAAAAAACACAATAAGTGTATCAATATTTCTATTATTTGAATTTTTTTAAATTAGGTTGTTTCAGACTGTCATTTGGGGTGAAAACCAAAAACAAGGTTTTCACTGGTTTAATTTTGAGTGGAAAAACAAAACAGGTCGAATATATTGTAATTGTTTCAAGTATTCAGATTCACAATTATAATAAACTCACGAAAAATAAGGGAAATTTAAATTCGTATGATTGATACCGTACCTTTTCATTTCAATATGTATTGTATTATTTCAGCTCTCTGAATCAAAAGAATATTTTTTCATCGAATTTACATTTATAAAAAAGTTTTTTTTTTACTGGTTGAATATCAAAACATGATTGAGAAGCGAATGGGACGAATGTATTACAATTTTTTATAGTATTTGGATTATAAATTTTGACGAACTGAAAAAAAATGTATCATTAAAAAATTCAAGAAAAAAACAAAGAGAAATTCAAATTCGTGAAACGATTCGGGGCTAGAAAACTGGCCAGGATAGCGGTTTCGTCAGTGAACTCCGATCATAAACAACGTATCCAACATCGACTCAGCGTTCGCCTCTATAAAAGCGCTTTCTACTCACTAATTATTCTCTGTCGCAGTCCCCGTCTTGAAACTCACAATCACAAGCCAGTCCGGTTCTATTGGAGGCCGCTGGTAGCAAGAAATCGCCCAAGGTTGCCTGCCCACGAACCAGCTATCATCGACGTACGCTCCGAAATCATGGGAGATCGAAAAACCCGAGAAAACTTTTTTTCCGACGATCAAAACGACGCTGAACAGGTGGACGGTCATTTGTGACTCTCCAGACCCTTGCGAAGGGACTTTATGTACTTGGGGAAGGGTTTTTACCTGCTATGGGGCATACCTGAGCCCTTAAGTCAACAGTCGTTTTCCGAAAATGAAAATTAGTTCCGGGAATTCCTTTAAGTAACAAAGACTTCGACCTGTCGGTCATTGTGGTTCATTACTTCAGAAAATGACGTCTGCTTTATTGTTGATATTGTATAAAGAATTATACGCTGCTTTGCTGAAACACTCGACTTATTTGAAATGACTATAGTCTTTTCACTTTCTGCCAAATTTGGAATGACGATAGTCATTTTAAATATCGCTCAATTTGACATGACGTTCCTCATTTTAAAGACGATAGTCATTTTGAATATCGCTGACTATCGTCATTTCAACTTTCGCCCAATTTGAAATGACTATAGTCATTTCAAATATACCTGAATTTGAAATGACTTTCCTCATTTCAACTTTCGCGCTATTTGAAATGACGATAGTCATTTAGAATATCGCTGAATTGAAATGACGATAGTCATTTCAACCTTCGCCAAATTTGAAAAAATATCACTGAATTTGAAATGACGATAGTGATTGCAACTTTCGCACAGTGGTTCCTGATTTTCAGCGGTTTTTTGAAATTTCAGGGCCCTTTTATCCGTTCGATATGAACTTTTTAAAGAAAAAACGTGTGCGAAAAGTATGGAAATTTCAAGAAATGTTAATTGGGTTTTTTTATTCTGTTAGTCACAGATTAATATATACCTAGTAAATGCTAGTGTTTAGCTTTTGTAATTCATTTTATTTCGAGTAATATTGTGAATTTTCTACTTTATATCCTTGTTACGTTTTAAGATGTGAAAATTGAGTGCCTTGGGAAAAACTATGTTTCTAACGACAAAAGAATCAAGATGTCAATGAAATTTGAGGTTCGGGAAACTTTAAAAAAGAAGTTTTTCGAAAAGACAAACGTTTCTCAACATTGAATACTTCAATTTTTTTTTTGTTCGTTAATAGTTTCACGGAAAAAAAGTTTATTTTCTTAGGTTTTTTCCAATTTCTTCATCACATACCGAATTGTATGTTTTCGGGTTATTCCAATTCATCGTGTGATCACAGGTATTGGAAGAGACATAATACTTATATTATTTTAATGATCACGCTTTCTTATCTCTAAAGATCTTGATAATTATTCTGTATAAGTTTTTCCACAAATACAGGGAATATTGTAAACCCAATTTTTGACTTTTGTTACTCATTCAAATGCTTAATTTTTGTTCGTTTAGATCTCAAATAGTTTTGTGTTTTGGAAATGGTCCCTATGATGAATTAAAAACCAATAAGGAATCAAATCAAATAAAATTGGTTGTTCTTGACGGTTTATCATCATATTTTTGTTTCGAAATTTTTCTCTCTAAATTTGATATGGTTCTTTCTATTGAATTTGCTGGGTATTGATCATCCTCAATAAATTTTTTAATGAAGTTAATTCCTTTATTTCTTATTTCTGTTGTAGATGATATTGAATGAGCCCCATCATGAAGTGTTTTTATAATACCTGTTGTAACTCATTTGATGATTAGGATAAAAATGCTGATATCGATTAGTGTGTGTCTTTTTTCTGAACACGCTTTTTTCAAATGTATTCAATATTTTTCTTATCGAAACCTCTGAGAGAGAAATGTATTATTAGGTCCCAATTCCATTGTGGATATTATTTGGGGACCTTTATCATCAATATGATCGAAAAACTTCATCAATACTTCCCTGCCATGTTGCCAGATCACAAAATCATCATGGACATAACGCCACCAAAGCTTTGGTTTCAGTGAATATCCGTCAATGTAGTTTTTCCGAAAAATTTCATGAATATGTTACTCATTATACCTATAGGCATACCCAATTTTTGTTCGTAAAAAACAACGTCGAATCGAAATTATGTCGAATTTAGACAAATATTTAACTGTTCCATTTCAGTTAATTTCGACTTTTCATAAATTGTATTATCATCGATCGATTTTGTTCTTATCCTTCTTTATTGACTGAGACATTAGGAATAGCTATTTATGATACAAGTGCAGAAGGCTTTGATATTCTTACACGAGTTTAAAATTCAAAAACGAGCCACGAAGTAGCTCGAGTTTTATAATAAGTCTTCTGTATGAGTGTCATACGTTATTTTCTCCAATTCATTGAATTTTTATTGAAATTAACTGTTTTATCTCTAATGAATCTGACATATCTGTATATATGAAAATGAATTGCTGTGCGTTAAGTACCCTAAAACTTGAGAACGGCTGGACCAATTTGGCTAATTTTGGTCTTGACTTATTCGTGGAATTCCAGGGAAGGTTTACAAAGTGTGAAAATATGAAAATGCAAGGTATTTAATATGGTTTTTACTTAGAAATAGAGGAGATCGATTATCATTGATTTTCGATGATCACCGATGTTTGACAATAAAACATCGATGTTTCAAAATTGATTTTGCATAATTTATACCATCTTTACATCTATTTCTCTTTTTCTTTATTAATATTAAAATTATAAATTCGATAAACATCGAGTATCGTGGTTATGTATGTCATTATCGGCTTCTGTGATCATTTGTGAAAGTGACATTTCAAGTTACGTCCCCTTCTTGCAGTTGATCTCTTGTGATAAATACAACTTTACCTCAAAGTGTGCGAGAACTTTTTTGTCAACTTGGCTAATTTTAATTTGCGATTACGAGAAGAAAAAGACCTGACATAAGAAACCGCGTCACGGGAGGGCCCATGCATTGAGGGGGTTGATTGATTATTTGATTATAGGAACATAGAGTCAGTTATTTAGGTATAGGACGTATTATACGAAAAGTGAGGGAAGTACAATTGGATCAGGCGGCGTGGCAATCAGGATTTTTCGTGTTGGAAGATAATATTGGACTAATAATAACAACAATAATTTTAATAGCCGATTTGGGCAGACGAAGTTACGTAGACTAGATAGTAATGAATAAATCCAGAGTGCTTGGGAAAAGGAGTATGAGTCAAAATTGGTGGTTTTTGGTGATTCAAGTTTCTCTGTTTTTTTGGGGACTGTGTTAGTTAACTATTTGGAATTTAGTTATATTTTACTTTGTCATATTGCAAATTACTTATTCTCTTTTTACCAGAAGGTGAAATTCATTATTAAAGGACATACATATGAGAAGTAAGGACATCTCTCATTTTGGCCAGAGAAATATTACCAGGAAAACTGTGCCAGAATGAAATATTCTTGCATGATTTTGTAAGGGGAGTTTTTTTAATGGTTTCGAAAATTGATATCGAAATTTTGGTAAGAATTGTTGGAACAATCCACTCTAGCAAGACGAAATTCTGCTTCGATCTGAAAAAAAACCAAATCTTCACAACTACGAGCATAAATGATGGATTCGTATGTGCGGTTTTAGGGGTAGTTCATTCCCCTAAGGGGTTGAAAAACTACCCCAACCGTCCTAAGAATGCGAAACCTGTTGATCCCGTTGCATAACTCGAGTATCCGTTACTTCTCGCATCTCCTTAACGGAGATCTTCTCTCGCCTCTTATCGCTAAATTACAATAGAAAAAAAAACAGAAAGATGCTACGATAAGGGAGATTTATTTCGAATATCGGAAAAGAGCAAGACTTGCGGAAGGGCGGGAGAAAACGTAGCGGAGGAACCCCGAGAGCAGTAATTTGATAATGGCGAGTCAAATTTAGAATGGGGTCGTTTTTGTTGAAGGAAAAACCTCTCTCTGTCTCTTTCTCTCCCCGAGCTGGATTCGGTTCCCAGAAGGGCAGAGCGGCGTAGCGCGGAGTCTGCTGAGCAAGCGGACGGATTACGGCCGGCCCAGGGGCGTAGACACCCGGGAAATTCATTCTCAATAAAAAAAATTTTTTTTATAATTTTCGAAATTTTTTTTTCATAATTCTGCATTGAGCGTTAATCTAGAATAGAATTAATATTTTTCAACTGATGAAGCAATATACAAACGCACTAGATTCAAGGAAAATCCCAAAAATTAGGTTGAAACTTTTTTTTTCAATTGCTGAGTTTTTTTTTTATAAAAGATGATATCGCAGTTTTAAGCGATTGTCTAAAATGATTTCGACTTATTTTCAACTGAGAATAATGAAAACAAACGTAATAGATTCGAAGAAATCCAAAAATAGGGTTGAAAATTTTTTTTTCTTTCCAATTACTGGGAATATTTTTCATAATAGTTGATACTGCAGGATTGAACGATAGTCTAGAATAGAATGATTGTTTTTTCATAATACAAACGCACTAGAATCAACGAAAATTCAAGAATAAGGTAGACATTTTTTTTTCTTTCTAAATGCTCAGGATAGATCTCTTAATAGATACTGCAATAGATTCAATCGATATTTTTCCAACTAATAATTCAATCGTCAGTGTTTTTTATGCAACTATCTATTATCGCAACATTTGAATTCAGATACTGAAGAAGGTTAACATTCAACTATAATTGAAACAAAAATAATTTTTCGAAAATTTCGAATTTTCTCATAATTCTTTTATTATATTTTTGGTATCAAGCGATTCTTCCAGTCTTTTATATAAAAAGTTCTTTCTTCAGATATCGAGTATTCGGGAATGAGATGAAAAAAATTGGATCCCGATACAAATTTATATTGTCCCGAATTCCTGAAATTAAAATGTTCATATTACCAGAGTCTGTAGCGATAGTGTAGGTTACAGGAAATCCGCAGCATTTTCGTCATTTTCAAGTGTTTCTGCAAAAAGATTACGAGTCACAAACTAATGGGTCATTGAACAGATTTCGTACAGCATGTATATACTGGTATTGATGGAACACCCGGTATAATTCGTCAACTGTTACGATGAGTGATTCAGTCAATGAATCAGTAGATCAATGTCCTACTTTCTTTGTATATATTGTGAAATTTTGTCTGTTTTTCTTCCAAAAATCCAAAATTACGCGTCTGATTTTTATTAACTTCCAACATAACTTTGAAATTTAGGTGGATTCAGAGTATTTAGACCTTGTTAAAACTTTCTTTTGTAATTTAACGTTATTTTAGTAAGAATTTCCATGGAAAGTTTTCTAGTGAAGAGAAATTGAATCGTTGATGACACACCTTTTCGTTTTTCTTCGAAATATGATGAATAATTGTCGGGACAAAATCATTAAATCCTAATGTTTTACACGCACCGAAGTTCGACTAAATTTGACTGGTGAAAAAATTTATTATCAGAATGAAAAGTTTAATGTTCAATTAAATGCAATGAACTAATGTTCTTTGACACACATCCAGATAAAAATTTCAGTAAAATTATATAAAAAATTGTATTTTTTACAGTAAGAAATTCACAAAAACTTTTATTTCACAAACCTTATGCCTTGGTTAAAATAAGTTATTTGGCCGTTTCCTAACTATGAGAACTATTTTCAAACAGAAAAGTTATGAACAGAAATGAATTTTTCAAGTAGCGGGAGAAAAACGGCCAAATCACTTATTTCGACCAAGGCATAGAGTTTGTGAAATGAGGACTTGTGAAGATGAAGAGTGATAACTTTTTGACAATGTGAGAAATATGGCCTCGACTCGGCAATATTTCACATGAAAATGTGAAGAAAATGGTAGAGGAAAATTGATTAAATTTTTCAATCATATCAATAATAAAGAACCTACAATGAAATTCACAATGAAGTTGGAACAAAATAATGTACTCTCCTTCTAAGATGTTTCGATAAGAAAATTTCCAAATCATTTTGAAACAAGTGTGTTCAAAAATAAAAGACACACGAATCGATATTTGAATTTTTATTCCAATCATCAAATGAGTTATAACAGGTATTATATATATATATATATATAATATAAGGATAAATAATGAGGGATCGGTGAAGTACATGGAAAAGATTTAACGGACATAACCCTCTGAAACGAAAATGAACCGTAGACAGCTGTTTCGGGCTTTCGGCCCTCATCAGTACGGTGAAAAGTTGGAAATTGAAATCACATAACGGAGTCAACACAAGGGAGCCAGCCGCACATTTGCGATTTCGGTTGGAAGACCCTGCATTCCGTGGTGACGTTGGATGTTGCCCTGGAATGCAGGGTCTTCCAACCGAAATCGCAAATGTGCGGCTGGCTCCCTTGTGTTGACTCCGTTATGTGATTTCAATTTCCAACTTTTCACCGTACTGATGAGGGCCGAAAGCCCGAAACAGCTGTCTACGGTTCATTTTCGTTTCAGAGGGTTATGTCCGTTAAATCTTTTCCATATATATATATATATATATATATATATATATATATATATATATATATATATATATTATATATATATATATATATATATATTCTTATGAAAATAGAGAGCTAAAATAATACAATAAATGTTGAAACAAAAAGTACCTAAGCTGAGGTAAAAAAAGAACGGGGTATCATAACATTCTTCGTATGATACTATAGAATCATACGATACTATCATCACTAGTATCATACGATACTATAGAGCCAGGGAAAAAAACCTCAGCCGAAAAAACCTGCCACCCCGTAAAAAAAATAACATAAAATATTAAATATCAGGAAAAATCTTGAAAGACATCAGTGTGAGATCATCTTCATGTTATCCGTCGATAGATTCTTCCCAAAACGGCTCACGATTCTTAATCTGAAATGAAAAAAGAAAAAAGCAGAAAAGAAACCGAATATTCAGAATGAATCAAATAATTTTGAAATTAACCACCCATTTTAGAAATGCATTCGTTACTTTATGTATAGCCTCGAAACCATCTTGAAATTTATAAATGGGACAACTATTTATAAGATGTTCTATAGTCTCCTCATTTTCCCCACACTCACAACTAGGACTCTCAACCGAATTCCATCGGAAGAGCATGCTATTGCAACGTCCATGGCCTGTTCTAATGCGATTTAGAACAGACCATATTCTCCTGGGAAGGTCAAAACCAGGAACTCTGATGGAAGGATCAGAAATAAGATCTTTATTGAAAAAATTGGATACATTCCATTCAGATTGCCACATTTCTTTGTCGCTTCTATTCTTTATGATAGAGCGCAATTAATTTCATCGACAACTGAGGATAATCAATATCCAACTAATTTCATAGAAAAAACTATTCCAAATTTAAAGAGAACAATTTTACGTCAAAACGATAATAACAATCAGGAACCAACAACAAACCGTCAAGAACAACCAATTTTAATAAATTTGATTCCTTATGTTCATGGACTTTCAGAAAAAATTATAAGAATTGGTTCTGAATTCAACATAAGAGTTGTTTCCAAAACAAAAAATGATTTACGATCTTTATTAACAAAAACTAAACTTTTGAATGAGGACCAAAAATCAAGAAATTGTATTTATAATATTCCCTGTATTTGTGGAACATCTTATACAGGAGAAACATCAAGACCATTAGAAATTAGAAAACGTGAACATAAGAATAACATAAAAAATAGAAATATTGGTAGATCGCAGATAGCAGATCATGTGTGTTCCAATACCGGCAATCACATGATGGATTGGAATGGCACAAAAATTCTAATGACGGAATCTGATGGTTATAAAAGAAAAATCAAGGAGTCAGCTTGTATTTTGTTGGATGAGGCTGATAATCTCGCCAATTGTTCAGTAGGAATAGATCGAATTTGGATGGATTTATTGAAAAACGAACTGGTTTCAGGGAATTTTGAAATAAAATAACGATATCAACATCTAGTAATCAATATTAATCTATGTTCATCATATATTAAAAAATCAAAATATTGTCACGATTCTACGAAGTCGAATGAAAACTAGTAATTGTCTGACGAAGGAGTCTGATTTAGACTTCGAAACGTTAAGATCAGAGTTAAAAGTGTTTTCTTTTTGTTCTTTGTTAGGTAACAATTTCTTCTCGTAAAGTTTCGGCCCCTGACAAATTAGTGCTCAAATTCTTACACAGGAGCCTTTCTTCTTTTTCTATTCGAATCATTTCTTGCTTCAGAGACTGGGAGAGAACCCCAAATTAGGTTTTCAAGAAAAAATGTTTTCGGTTGGATTATTACTATCAGAACGTTCCGTTCCGTCTTCGGCGAAGCGAAAAGCGTACGCCACTGGCATGCGGGGCCCCTTTAAAACCCGAGGTAGGGGTTGTGGGCCCAGGGCAGATGGGGATCTCGATCGAGGGACTGCCTGCTTGCCTACCAGTTCTCTCTGGTGCGTTCCCTCTCCTCGTTCCCCGAGGGGCGACATGCAGGCGACGCCAGAGTCGGAACGAACCTTTGCGCCGTTGCCGGACTTCGCCCGTTGAAGGGAGAACGAGGGAAATCTAATTTTCGATTAGAATTGATAGGGATTGTTAAGTATTTCTTCAACCTATCATATCTCGCATAATATCCGTTAGAAAACTATGAATACCTGCCACAGATAAGGGTCATAATCATTTTAACATTCGTTCATTCGATGACAGTCGAAAAGCTTGAAAAGAAGATGCTAAAATGAGTTATCTTCAGAGATTGGACAAATGCCATTTTTAACATAACTTTTCTTATATCACTTATAGTTTACCCAGCGTGGACCATAAAAGCCTGAAATCGACTAGTTCACCCACAATTTGTTCATGAAAAATCGATATTTTTTTTGTCAAACTCACGAGTAAGAAAAATTCGAATATGAAAATGGAATATAACGAAACTGAACTTCCGAATGAAGATGACTTAACAATGTGTCCATGCCCAAACGCTCATTTGAGCAGATTGATGTGAAATGGTGTTAGATTGGCTTGCCAAAAACCTCCAAAACAAGAAAAAACCCTGCTTCTGAGCAGGGAGTTGAGAGGCGAAGTTAAAACAGCAGTGAAGAAAATTGCTGGTGCGGGAAACATAAAAGATTCCGATTATCGGTTGCGACGTTGCCGTTCGTCATCGTTTTCCGCGGGTTTAAGGATTTTTCGATCTACATAGAGGTTCCAGAAGATTGGTGAATGGAAAAACCCAGAATGAAAAAATTATTTCAAGATTGATTTCATTGAGGGAAAACCCACTTTGATTCTTAACTGTTTCTAATGTGGGATTTGATTTTGAAGTGTTGAGAAAAAATGTTTCAAATTTGTGAAAATGAATTGTGACGAGAAAAATTAAAAAATTTCGATTTTTTTGTGTTGTTCCGTGATTTCTCGAACTGTCATTATTTGTTAGTTCTTGAAACTTGAAGACAATTGTTTATGGATTGAAATAAGGGGGTTTACAAACTGCGTCCACTATCTTGACGCGCAGCTTCCAGATAGTGTTCAGATTTCTCTAATTCTTTCTTTCATTCTAGCACAGTTTCCATGGTATTATTTATTGAATTTATAAGGGAGAAAATAGTTCTGCCAATCAATATATTTCAATGCAAAAAACACTACACGTTATTCATAGGAATATTTCATTAATTTCGATGAAAATACAAAGAAGTAAAGAAGATTATGTATGATACTCGTGAAGAAGACTCATTCTAACATTCGTTTAATAAAAAAAACGCCACTTCGTGGCTATTTTTGAATTTTGAACTCCTGTAAGAATGTCATCTGCACTGGTTTCATAAATAACTATTCTGATATCGTTGAATGCTATTTTGGTGGGAAATTCAATTTATCCTACTTCTACTATTGAACATGTGGAAGTTTATGTATTTGTTTGTCACAGTCATATTTAAAAAAGTGAAATGACGGAGTTTTGGGTAACAGAAGGATGATGTACAACTTTTTGTATTACACTTTTTCACATAACCTCTGAATTAATATGAAAAATTCATCTGTATATATATAAAAATATATATATGTGCGTTATAGGTACGATTAAACTTGAAAACGGTTGGGCCAATTTGGCTAGTTTTGGTCTTGACTTATTCGTGGAATTCCAGGGGAGGTTTAAAAGGTGGAAACTATAAAAATGCAAGGGATTTAATAGAAATAGAAGTGATCGAATTTCATTGATTTTAGATGATCATCAATGTTTGACAATTAAACATCGATGTTTTAAAATTGACTTTTCATTATTTATAACATCGTTACACCTATTTGAAAACGAGAAATAACATTTCACAGAAACTTGATGGTACGTCATGGGGTGCTGACCCGACTACTCTTCGCACAACAGCCCTTGCCCTGGTTTTTTCCACCGCTGAATATTGTTGCCCTGTTTGGCTCAATACTGTTCATGTTCAGAAAATCGACGCACAGCTCAATTTATCAATGAGAATAATTACTGGAACCATCCGATCTACACCTATCAATTAGCTACCAATGCTATCAAATATAGTTCCTCCCCATATTCGAAGACAGTCTGCAATTTAGAATTCTTGGAATAAATTCAATTTATTTCCGGATTCTTTTCCGATACTTTCCTACGTTCCAGAGAATGGAATTCCAAAACTGAAATCCCGTAAACCTATTTGGTCGAATAACTTTCTGAATTCGAACTTCAGCTACAAGGAAATCTGGAAATCTGAATGTGATGCATGTTCTTTATCTAATAAAGATCTAATATCTGATCCATCGAATAAAGTTCCTGGTTTTAACCTTCTCAGGAGAATATGGTCCCTTCTTAATCGAATAAGAACAGGTCATGGTCGTACTAATAGCATGCTTTTCAAGTGGAATTCAGTTGACAGTCCTAATTGTGAATGTGTTGAATCAGAGGAAACAATTGAACACCTAGTTAATAATTGTTCGATTTATGAATTTCAAGATGGCATTAGAGCCATACACAATGTATCAAATTCATTTTTGTTGCAATGGGTTGAAAATTTCAGATCAATCTGATGAAGTATAAATTGCATTCTCTTGCTGTTCTGGCTTTTTTTATTTTCAGGTTGGAGTTTGTGTTTGGAAATCCTTCCTCCGAAGAGCCGTTCCGATAATCGTGATGTCCTTCAATATGAAATATTCAGATACAACAATTTTATTTATTTTTTTTACGGGGAGACAGGTTTTTTCGGCTGAGGTTTTTTTCTCCTGGTTTTATAGTATCGTATGATACTATAGTATCATACGAAGAATGTTATAATACCCCGTTTTTTTTTTTACCTCAGCTTAGGTACTTTTTGTTTCAACATTTATTGTATTATTTTAGCTCTCCAATTGATAAGAATATATATACATCAAAAATAAGCCCTAGTTCGTCTTATGAACATAAGATATATAATAATACAGACAGACAGAGTCAAATTTAGTTTGTTATATATATTCTTATGAAAAAGAGAGCTAAAATAATACAATAAATGTTGAAACAAAAAGTACCTAAGCTGAGGTAAAAAAAGAACGGGGTATCATAACATTCTTTGTACGATACTATAAAATCATAGGATACTATCAACACTAGTATCATACGATACTATACAGCCAGGGAAAAAAACCTCAGCCGAAAAAAACCTGCCTCCCCGTAAACAAAATAACATAAAATATCAAATATCAGGAAAATCTTGAAAGACAACAGTGTGATCATCTTCATGTTATCCGTCGATGGGCTCGGATAGACAGATTCTTCCCAAAACGACTCGTAATTCTTAATCTGAAATGAAAAAAGACAAAAGCAAAAAAGAAACCGATTATTCAGAATAAATCGAATGCATTTTGGAAATGCATTTGCTACCTTAAGAAAACATCAACATTAAGATTTCTTGGCCAAATAATGTTCGGAGGTTTATGAATATTTATGACAAAAATGTCTCAAAATTTGAAAGAAATGACAAAAAAACTCCATCAATTTCCCCTTTCCGAATCTGTTGAAAGTTACGAAACTGACCATTTTTCAGCATAACAAGCTAAACTTGTAAAAAATTGATTAATACATGTTATGTTATGTTATGGTACCCCGTTCTTTTTTACCTCAGCTTAGGTATACTTTTGGTTTCAACATTGTTTGTATTATTTTAGTTCTCTAACTCGTAAGAATATATATTCTCTGGCAGTGTGATGCTCTTCTCTTCTCACCATCCAAAATCAAATCCTCAAAAACAGCGTAGCGGCGAAGAAAATTAATAAATCGTTCATTAACGGCAGAGGTAGAGGGAATTCCATATTTTAGCCGAGCCGAATCGGAATACACATCACATTTTGTTTTTGCCGGTCGGGAAAACGTAGGACGTAGCCATGGCAACGCCGGCTCGGACCAATGAGAACGCGGGACTCCCCTCCACCCCATCGAACAGTGATTTTCCGATGTTTTATATGGGAAAGGAGTACGAAGCTTCGCTAGCTAAGAAGGGGTTCGAGTTTTTGTTCGAATAATAAGCGGTTCCCCCCGTTTTGTCAGCGAAAGGGATGAATTAAGGCTCGCCACAATTTTCGAAATGTCGAAGATATCCTCGGACGTAAAAAGAATTAAAAAAATACTCGAGAATCTATCGCAACGCGAACGATAAACTATTTCAAATTCAGAGAGAACAATTTTGCGTCAAAATGATAATAACAATGAAGAACCAATAACAAACCGTCAAGAACAACCAATTTTAATTGCCTCATCTCGGCAATATTTCACATGAAAATGTGAAGAAAATGGCTGAGAAGAAGTGATGCAATTTTTCAATCATATCAATAATAAAGAACCTACAATGGAGTTGGAACGAAATAATGTACTTTCCTTTTTAGATGTTCCGATAATAAAATTTCCAGAATTTTTGAAACAAATGTGTTCATGAAAAAGACACACACAAATCGATATCTAAATTTTTATTCTTATCATCAAATGAGTGTTAAAAGAGGTATTATAAAAAACACTTTATGATAGAGCGCAACTAATTTCATCGACAACTGAAATGCGAAATTAATTTCATTAAAGATTTTCTTGACGATAATCAGAATTCCTACTAATTTCATAGAAAAAACTATTCCAAATTTAGAGGGTACAATTTAGCGTCAAAACGATAATAACAATCAGGAACCAACAACAAACCGTCAAGAACAACCAATTTTAATAAATTTGATTCCTTATGTTCATGGACTTTCAGCAAAAATTAAAAGAATTGGTTTTAAATTCAACATAAGAACTGGTTTCAAAACAAAAAATTATGTACGATCTTTATGGACAAAAACTGAAATTTTGAATGAGAACCAAAAATCAAAAAATTGTATTTACAATCTTCCCTATATTTGCGGAAAATCTTATACAGGAGAAACATCAAGACCATTAGAAATCAGAAAACGTGAACATGAGAATAACATGAAAAATAGAGATATTGGTAGATCGCAGATAGCAGATCATGTGTGTTCCAATGCCGGCAATCACATGATGGATTGGAATGGAACAAAAATTCTAATGACGGAACCTGATGGTTATGAAAGAAAAATCAAGGAGTCAGCTTGTATTTTGTTGGATGAGGCTAATAATCTTGCCAATTGTTCTGTAGGAATAGATCGAATTTGGATGGATTCATTGAAGAAATAATTTCGAAATAAAATAACGACATCAACACCTAGTAATCAATATTGATCTATGTTCATCATACAGGGTGTACCAAGTTCGACGGCCTATTAGGCGTTTCTGGAGAACTGGACATGTTTGAAACTTTCGTTTTTCAAATTAGAACCCTATTTTTTCATGATTGCGTTTGATTATGCGAAGAAAAATGAGTTATTTAGGATTCTCTGTTTCTATTCATGAAATCTGTTTTACATCAACAATGATAAATGAATTCAGAAAAGAGGAAGTCACTAGTGAGTTATTTGACCAAATGACCAAAGTCATTGTTGATATGAAACAGATTCTATGAATTTGATAGTATGTACGACATGAAATCAGGAAATCCTGAATAACTCAAGAATTATTAATTTTAGGAGCATTAACATGTTGGAACATTATCATCATTTTTCTTCGCACAATCCAACGCAATCATAAAAAATAGGGTTCTAATTTGAGAAACGAAAGTTATGGGTCAATATTAATCCCAATTTTTGAACCAATATTTGGAACACCCTGTGACGGGTTTTTCAAAATTCTGGAAATGTACAATATTTCCACATTCTTCGCCTTCAGAAATATGAAAACGGTTTGTGCTCACGATATCTAGGTTTGGAATAACAAACATAATACCGAATACAGTTATCTCCCTTTTTTCTTCAGTTTTTTCTCGATATTTTGGAAAGGATTTTGACGAATGCAACGATTTGAGCACGAATGTATTCATAATTGTATACTCTATCAAATTCAAAAACAAACAAACAGAAAAAAATTTTTTGAAAATTTTTTTCATTCCCTGTATAACTGAAAGTGGTCAGGCTCCAAGAATATTTTAGATCGGCAGATGATGTCAAACAATAACACAATCCCAATTTTCAGATTTCAAATAGGTTTAGTTCTCCAGAAACGCCTTATAGGCCGTCGAACTTGGTACACCCTGTATATTGACAAATGTCAATCCAAAAATCAAAAAATTGTCTCGAGTCTACAAAGTTGAATGAAAACTAGTCATTGTCTGACGAAGGTGTCTGATGACTCCGAAACGTTACGATTAAGAGTTCAAAGTGTTTTCTTTTTGTTCATTGTTAGGCAACAATTTCTTCTCGTAAAGTTTTGGCCTTTGAAAAATTTTTACGCAAGGGCCTTTCTTATATTATTAAAAAAAATTCTTATTGTTTCTTGTTCCAGAGACTGAGAGAGAAAACCCAAATTAAGTTTTCAGGAAAATGCAGAGAACTCCCAGACAATATTTCGATAGATATAACGAAATGAAGTTTGCTCTCGATATCTCCATATTTATTTCGTACCTATCACAGAGACTACAGAGTAGGAAAAAGCAAACAACCACAGAATAGCGCATTATCTCAAGAGGTACGTTCGGCGATAACAGCAAATTATCGGAGCACAGAAACGCACGTTACGTCCGATAAGATATCGCCAACTCCTGGGAAACCCAGATCGTGGATTACTCCACGTGTTCCATTCAAATAAATGCATCCGAGCAAATGACATGACCAAGAAAGTGGCGACATCCCACATCATCCTCACGAACAAGCCTCAGAATCAGCATTCTATTCATAGCATTACGTACGGCCCTTTTTTACCGTCCGTGACACGAAATTCCCGCTCGGCATTTTACGCCGACGATCGGGGGACCCGACACGGCCAGCAGACCGGAACGCGTTCTTGAGAACGGCGATTTCTCTTATCGCCGAGAGGCCCAGGCAAGGGACGCCGTACGGGCGAGAATCGCATCTGAAAGTCCGGGCCCGTCGCCCGTATACACGAACGCGTCACGGCTCAGGCAACGCTGCTAGCGTCCCCACTTCTCGAACGTAGGTCGTCGGAATTTTTAGAACGAAACGAAATTTCGAAGCTTGGAACGCACTTGACAGTTCTCTCGAAATCGATGACCGCGACTCTATGACATCGATGAAGTTTGAGAAACGTCAAAGCGTTACTCTTAAGTCGAATTATCGATGAAAACGCATTTATTCCTGCATAAAAGTCCTCAATTCCAATTGTACAAGCTCATTCATCGATCCAGCGTTGCATGCCACCCGTGTTCATGCTTATACGGGCTGACTCCGACCAATAAACATTAGTCATTTCCTAAAAATAACCTGTGGCAGCGATCCGTTGGTACAGGGGAAGGAGAAAATGTTCCTCAGATGATATTTTAAACGCTTCTACTCTGGCCTGGCGAGGAATTATCTTCTACCAGCATTCCTTCTAACGGCAAACGGATGCAGGCAGGGTACGACCGGCCCACAATGGGTCTGAATAGAAAGTTCTAACGAACTTGAAGACTGCTCAGGTACGGCTCTCTTTTATGGACCCTATAGAGGTCGAGAGGTAGGATTTTTTTAATGGATTTTTCCCATGCGTCATCCTATTTCGGTAAACAAGCGGAGCTTGGGAGAATGATGCAAATGAAATGAAATTATTGGAAGTGAGAATAGTTATGTACATGTACACACTCGTCGTTCACAAACTTACTCTGACAAATGTCATTCAGAATTCAAACATGTGTATAGGTTATGAATAATACTTTTGCATCATATACATTTTTTATATATCATTTTTATATTGAATTGTTGCTATCATGAATGAATAATAGAAGTTTAAGAAAAAAATTCTCTCTAGTCGTACATTTTCAGTTGTGTCTTCGCAATATAGTCCATTTTTCTTTTATTTGAAAAGCAAAGCACAACCGTGTTTTTTTGATGATTGTGAGAAAACTGATAAATGTTCTCAGGACTTTGAATTACTTTTAATGAGACAGAAAGAATGAAAAAGGATATTATTGTCTATAATCTTCTCTTGCAAGCAGAAAATTAAAAATGTTATTACATGTTTTGTTGTTTTATTGACTCTACGCCAGAAAAAAATTAAATACTTCGTAACAAAAAATAGTTTCATTTGAGGAAGCTAACAAAAAGAAGTTAAAAAAATATTGTATGAAAGATTAAGCAAAATATGAATGAATCTTGACAGATCTAAACTCTCGAATATAACAAAATATCAACGTAGATTCCAAATCAGGTACAAAAAACAGTTATTGTGGGACTTTTCATGTCTCGATTTATTTGAACTTGAACGGACCACTCTAGGTTCTACAATACAGGGAAACGCTCTTTTTTTCTTTACCATTATCTCTTGGTAAAGTTCACTTTGAGCTTCCTTAATTCACTGCTAACAATTTCATTAAATTTATTAATGTAATAATGTAATTCTTTCCAATATTTCTTTATTTCACAGAATAGTTGTTTCACTTGAAAAAATAATTGTTTCGTATTTCGTTATTGAAATGAAACAAAACCAGAAATAAACACTTATTCGAATAATATTCAAGTTTCAAAAAGTCTGCGGGAGCAGGACAGAATGAAAATCGTACGTCACAACTATCAGGGTATGTGTTTACTCTCCCAAATAGCAGAGTATGCAGAGCTTACTCAGAGGAAGTTTATGAACGCTCACAGAGTATACTCCGAGGAAGACAAAGCAAGTTTGTGAACGCTTCAGAGTAAGGGGAGCTTACTCTGAGTAAGTTTATGAACGCAACCTAAGAGTGCAGAAGGAGATGATATTAAAATTCAAAAACAAGCCACGAAGTGGCGAGTTTTTGAATCAACGAGTGTTAAAATAAGCCTTCTGTATTCTGTACGAGTATTTTTCGTTCTTTCCTCAAATTCATTGAGTTTTCATTGAAATTAATGAAATATTTCAGGTAATATCGTTTAGTGATTTTTCCATTGCAAAATGTTGGTTGGCAAAACTGTCTTGTGTGGCACAAATTTGACAGATGATGGATAAATCAGTGACAGAAAAACCAACATGTTATAATGAAATATATGTGAAATTAAATCATAGAAAAGTAAATAATTGTCCTCTGAACGTTCGTTGGGAAAAAATTCAAGGTGTATTTGGACATCTTATCCAAGAGATTCTCGAAGAATGATATTCGATAAAGAACATACAGGGTGTCTCAATCTCTTCGTCTTATTGCGCGTTATACCGGACGTTAGATATGTCGAAAGCTTGGTTTCTTGGGCGATTAGTTCTGCTCTATCGATCTGAAATATTTTCGGCGTTGCAACGTTGCCGTTCATTTTGGAAAGTACGGGAAACTGGGAGATTTCATATTTTTTAGATATTTCGCTCCGCTGTTAGTTCCCAATCATTTTTTTATAGTTTCTTTTTTGACCTGTACAGAAATTTCAACAAATGATTCCTGAGATTGAAAGAACCGTTTTTGAAAATCCAATCCATGAATATACAAGAAATTCAAGAGAACCAACTGTTGAAAGAAAGTTGAATGTATAAGTATAATATTCCTCATACGTCCATGAAAAATGCCCCGTTTTCGAGTAATTCGATATTAAAGGAAATATGTACAGGGTGATTGTTTATATTTTACTCAATAGCTATCCCAATTAATATTCGTCGTACAAAAACGATTGAATGGGCAAATTTGAAGTATGTTTCATGAGCTTTCAGAATTCAGTACTAAATTTGTTGTGAACCATTGTTTTTAAATGGTACACCCTGTATTTAATTTTTCTAATCGGTGGAGCTCTTTCTTCTGATTTCAAATATATGTATATATATATATATATATATATATATATTTTAGTGAGGTTAATTTAGGCAGTGTTTGAAAAATATAGGTTTTTTCGTCTTAATCTAAGGCAGCTGTGTAACGCCAGAGATTAATTTCAGAATAGAGGAATAAATAATTGAAAAGATGTACCTATATATGGGTCATTTGAACACTTGATTCAACTTTTAGTTGATATATAAATAAAATAAATATCAGTTGTTTTTTCATCCACGTTTCCTTTGATATAAAAAAATCGCATCGTTATCGTGTGGCATTTCACAGCTGCCTTAGATTTAGAAGAAACTATCCATATTTTTCAAGAACTGCCGAAATGAACCTCAATAAAGTATATATATTTGAAATCCGAAGAAAGAACTCTACCGATTAGAAAAATTAAATACCGGTTGTACCATTTAAAAAACAATAGTTCACAACAAATTTTCAGGTTTTCAATGCCTTAATGAAATTCTGAATGCCCATAAAAAATACTTCAAATATGCCCATTAAAACGTTTTTTGTACGACCAATATTTACTGAGATAGTTATCCAGTAAAATATAAACAATCACCCTATACATATCCGTGAATCCTAAAAAATGAGAACTTTGGCTTAATGCATCTCGTTCCAAGATTTTTGTTTTAATGGTGGTTGATTATTTCCAAGGTTTAAATGGTATATCTGATGTTTGGAAAAACTTCAGGGCTATAATCCTGAGAGAAGATTCTCTCGAATAATATCTAGTATAATATCTTCATAGTTTTGTCCCAATACTCAAGAAAACTGGATGGTCCTGTGTGATAAAAATACGATTAAGAGTTGATAGTTTCTAAATTGCCTACCTTGATAGTTCTAAGTCGAATGGATGGATAGACTTCAAGAAATTTGCTTCTGCAAAAATAAACAAAAATCAGGAAAAACTTGATAAAATAAAAAGGATACAATGTGCCAAAAAAAGGAAAGAAAGAAAGATATGAAAATAAAAGGGTTTTTCATTAGAAACATATTTGCAACTCTCGTAAAAAGTTTTCAGTTTCTTTTATATTTATGTTGAACTTTGGAAGTTATGTGGTGTTTTAATAGTATATTGTAGAATCAGCCCCTATTCCAACACGAATGCATGAATGTTGGATATGCTTTCTTCAACGAGTATTATACGATATTATCTCTATTTCAGTCAAGTTTTGTGAAATACTGTCGAAATTCAAATGAAAATTCAGATTAGTGACTTTTGTATTGTATCTTGGTGACTTACGAAATTTGACAGACTACGGAATTTGAATTGATTTGATTTGAAAATTGATAAGATCTGAGGTCAGTACTAACAACCACAAAACGACAAATATATCTGAAACAATGCTGTAATAAGTTTCATTAATGCACTACTTTTAATACTGCAACAAACTTATTACGATACTGAAATAGAGAAAAATTATTGAGTTTTCAGGGATACTGTGTCTCGCATTTCAAGATAGAAACTGTCTTTGATAAATAGGTCACAATATATACTGTTGAAGCTTATTATAATTATTATTGCGGTAATGATTATTGTAGTTGTAATTCAAGGATGAAATTCGAATTTTAATCATGAGAATTATTTTCAGATGCGAGTTCTTATATTTTATTTACTGATTTGAAACAAGAATTTATCGATTTCTTTCTCTTGATTTATTCAATATTAATAAGAGTGTGTGAGTGATAAATACGAGAGCTAATAGTTATTTCGTTTTTATAAGTGAGTTTCGGAGAAGTCAATTGTAAATTGTACCTGTCATCACATCCAGAGCACCTACAATGAATATTATTGCGAGAGATCAAGAGTCGCAGTAGGTGCAAACAAAAGCATAAAAGAACACCTCAAACTCGACAAGTAACAATAACACAATAACAAATACCACGTGCCGAGGATGCTTAAACCGCAAAGGAGCGAGGATAACAATTAAATAGTTGTAGCCTGTCCGCTACTTGTAAAACATCATAAAAGGTTAAATTACCGCTCATCAATCACACTCCGATAGCCCTCGTTACTGACCTTTCATAATATATGACTGCTATTCAGGAAGGACGCTTTGATTTACGTTGCCAAAGGTAAAGAAGGTGTAAACCACTTCCGATGATCGCTCGATTAGGTAATATAATATGCAGGGTGTCCCAAATTGTTGCTTGATTTCGGCTGTTTTAAACAACACCATTTCCAAGTGGAATTCAGAAACTGTCGAGTGGATTTCAGATTAGTCACTTTAATTTCAGAAAGTATCGATTGAATTTCAGAATACATCAAATGTATTTCGGATAACTAGATTGAATTTTGTTTGATATTTTCTGAAATACAATTGACTGATCTGACATACGAGTGATGTTTTCTGAATGTCAATTATTGACGATTTCTGAATTGCAAACGGTAGATAGGTGAAAATGTTGAAAGGAATCCTGGGCTCGATTTTCGTGAAAACACATGAATTTTCGAAGTTTTTGTTGAGCTGTTGTATTTTTTTTATTCCATGTAGATCAAGGGATATTTCAAACACCGAAAAGTTTTTCGAAAAATTAGATTCTTCTTCTTCTTCCACTTTTGAAGGAAGGACTACGTCTTATTCAAATGACTGAAAATTGTGCTACACATGTACACTGTGTCCCATTTTAGTTGATACTGCATTATCTCAGCTAGGATTGAAGATAGAGACATGCGGTTTTCGCGACCTTATGTCACTTTTTTGAAGAACTGATTTTAATAGATATTTTCACGTAAAAGTCAGTGGCGTAGTTAAAAAAAGTCAGAATACTGTTTTTGAGATTGAACACAAATATGGAATTTTTCAGATGGAATACCTGTATATTTAAACGTCAAATTTTTTGCAATTATTTTTCTAAATACGATGATCTTTAATAGTAGCCAATAAATTCTTTCACACATGCATTTATTAATTGATATTTTTTAAAACCTCATGTGACTTCAACCTATTCATTTAATTATATTGAAACATAAACTCAGAATATCACTCGTCAACATTATCTTGAAAATATTGAAAACGAAAGTAATTTCAATATTTTTTCATGCATGTAACACTTTTATGTGTGGAAGAATCCATGTCTTACTTCAAAAAAAAAAAACATAAATATGGATTTCTGATTTTTTAAATTCATTGAAAGTAAGATTGTGATACATCGATGCTATGTATTCAGAAAACTAAATGCAAAATTTTGACGTAAGAATATACAGGTTGTTCCATCTGAAAAATTCCACGTTTTTACTGAACCTCAAAAACAGTGCTCTGAAAAAATGTTTTAACTATGCCACTGATTTCTAAGTGAAAATATCTACATATTAAAAGCAGTTTTAATTTTTTTTCTATCTGATACAGGGTCCGAGAAAAAATTACAGTTCCAAAATTGCACATTTTTCGGGAACAAAAGAAGTTGGAATATTTCTGTTTGTGGATTTAAAAGTTTCACAAAAAAGTGATACAGGGTCGCGAAAACCGCATGTCTCCATCTTTAATAATAGCTGAGGTACATTGCTGTCTCAACCAATTTGGACACAGTGTACAGGGTGGTCAGATTTCGATGTTTTAGTACTACATCTCCTAAATTAAGCGAGATAGAGAAAAAGTGATATACATACATGTCATGTTCTCTTTTTTCGAGAAATTCAAATTGCTGAAAACCGCAATTCGCTAAGGTGTCTAGTTTCCATCTACAGGTGATTTTGAAATTTTGCCATTATTATAATTGGTTATAACTTCCCCAGTGTTGCCGCTACGCTCTCGAAATAAAAATCTTTAGTGGAGTTTTTTTCAGTACTTTTAGTGCCCCTTCAAATTTCAGAGATTTTCACATAAGTCAGTAAGTAGTGTACTTGAAATTTTTTTAGATAAGACTGTTTCTAAGATCGGGCACGTATTTGATATTTTTTGAATAGAACATCCTGACTTTTTTAACGTCGAATTATTGCATTTTTTTTTGCATTTTTTTCTGATCTCAAATAATTTCAAGCTTCAAAAATCTTTTTTTATAGTAGGCCATGAATTCGTTCACACAAGCATTTAGTAATTCCATTTTTAATACGCCATGCAATTTAAACCTATTTTTTTAATTAAATTTCAAACATAAACTCAAAATATCACTCTTCAACATTAACTTAAAAATGTTGAAAATTTAAAAACAAAAAAAAAACAATATTAATATTAATATTTTTTTATATATGTCCAACTTTTATACATGTGTGAAAGATTTCATGGCCTACAATTGAATAAACAAATGAAGAGCCCACGGAAGAAAGGTGGAATATCCATCAAAAGTTGTTTCGAGAAAATCGAATTTAAACTTTAAAACTCCAACCAGCATAGTAAAATATGAATTAGTTTGGATCTTTTTTGCTAAATCATTCTTCATATTGTTTTGTATATTATTTGATGATTATCAATGAAAAAAAAACTGACACTTCAGAAAAAAAGCTTAATTCGGAAGAAAGGAAAAAATTACACGGAAAAAAAGCGAAATGTTCCAACTTTATATGACATATAAACATGGAATTTGGAAAAACGATTGTAGCCAAGTCAGTATACAATATTGTTGTATAATGACTTGGCCATTATTTTTTTTCCCTTTGTTGTTGTTCATAGGTTGAGCTTTTGTAGAACGACCTGGCTTCTTCAGAAGTACAGAATTGGCTGAGATGCAGAAGATCTGTGAATTTTTCCTTCGATATTTTTATTGGATCTGTAAAAGGAGAAATGCATAATAAAAAGACGAGAACGATTGAGTCATGGTACATCTTTGGTGGTAAGATAAACTGTCCCTCTGGAAGCTGCAATTCATCAGAAGTTGTGATGCGTGGGCGGATAACAGATGAGCTCCAGTATCCATTATAGGTATCTCCATGCTCCAAAAGACGGGGATGGTCATTTAAATACTCTCAGTTCTCTGATTGGTCTTGATTTGTAAGGTGGTTTTTTCAAGTACAAACTGCCCAACATTTGAGACCAATTTCGTATAAGTGATTGGATTGGGTTTTACTCTGGATGATCTAATTTCTCTGTATCAGTCATCCGGAAGTTCAGCTCTGATTTTCTGATTGATCACTCCCATATCTCAATCTAACTCCATATAGGAGTGCCCCCTTATAGGTAACGTTACTTCAATTTTGTCTAGTGTCTTCCTAACATTGACGATATAATGAAGATAACGGAACACGGTAGAGTTTTTGTTTTGGCCTCCACATGAATCGCAGAATATGTGGAGGTACCTTACTTTAAAGTCAAGCTGAACAAAGATTAAGTAATGAAGTAATGATACGACTTCATTTGAGCCCTTGCCTCCTATGGTTTCAAGGATAAGCGTAAAAAAACCTGTTGACAATACATGAATATTGTTCAATGTATGTTGTCTCCTGTAATACACGTCATTGGTCGTGATATTGGAAGTGATATTGGGGATTTTCAAAATCCATGGCAATAGCTTCGGTTTCAACATACTTCCGGGCTATTTTTCGAGAATTCCTTTTTCGCTGATACACCTCAGCTCTAAGCCTTGTGTAAATGGTTTTCCTTTTGGGCAGATGAATCACATCCTGCATTTATTTTCGCTTGAAAAACCTTCAACTCAGCTATGAAGTTGTAGGCGGTACTGCAAGTATCAGAACGGATAACCGAAACTGATGTTGAAATGATTATTGAAATTTTTGCGATACGTTTCGTATGAGAATAAAACATCGCAATAAATCCCACGGAAGTCAAAGATTTTAAAAGAACAAGTCGGAATGCATCGGCTTCTGGTTGATAATGTGGACATTTCGCCTTTCTCGACTTTACGCATGGACATTTCGCGTTTCTTCGCTGTAGAGGTTATTTTCAAACGAATTTTAAGGTGTGATGCTTCGTGTTTTTTGGGTTTTTGAGAACAGGATGTAATTATACTACTAATGACCTGCGCGTTGCCATGTTCAGCTCAAAATTAATAAAAATGTGACATTTCGCCTTTCTTCCGTGGACTCTTCAAATATAACCTAATTTTAAAGTTTTCAATGTCAAATCTTAACCCATATATATTTTTTTTGTTTTCAATATTTTTAAGTTTATGAGAACGATATTCTCAGTTTATTTTTGAAATATATAAATATATAATCATATCCCGTTATGAAAGAGTAATAATCAAATGCATGTGTGATGAGACAATTCATGTTTTACTATTGAAAAAAACAAACATAAAAATGTATTTTCCTGATTTTTGAAGCTGAAATTTATGAAAAATTAGGTTGTCATACATCAATGTATTGAAAAAAAATTGCAAAACTTTAACGTTATAATTTCCATTTAAACACCAAGTTTGTGCCCAATATTGAAAATTTGAATACGCCACTGACTTATGCAACAATATCTATCATGAACAGTTTTCATTTTTTTTTTCTATCTCATACATGGCTTGAGAAATACAAACATCTCCAAAAGTGAACCTTTTCGTTTTCGCCCTGTATTTCAGGAACAAAAGTAGTTGGGATATTTCTGTTCGTGGTTCTAAAAGTTTCACAAAAAAGTGACACTTTCAAAAGGTCGCGAAAACAGCATGTCCCCATCTTTAATAATAGCTGAGATACAGTGCAGTCTCAACAGAAATGGACACAGTGTACCTTTATTGTTAGAACCAGTACAACTATACAGCTTTTCATATGATGACATTAGAAAAGAGTTAGAGATCTAAACTAAGAAGCCTTCAGAACAAACTGAGTAAAAACATAATGTGTTTGACTTCCGTATTTAAGCGACCAATTCAAATTTCCTTCAACAAAAACATGACTTGACAGTGTTAACATAAACGTCAAGATTAACATCTGACATTGACGTTATCGGCGTGTTCTAACGCCGACCGAACGCATCCCTAACCTAAGATAACCTCAAACCCGTTAATAAGAACAGGCGTCACGTCTTGATCCGATCCTCGGCAATCCGAAGCCGGACATTCAATTAAACTCGGATTAAACACTTCATAGTAGCCCGAGAGATGAATGAAGTTCTTCCCTTTTTTTCGTAACCACCCGTCGTTGTGAATGAACGCCGGAGCATCGATTAATCGACGAGCACAGAGCCGCAGGGCTGTACGTTCGACCTACCCGTCATTCGACCTAATATCGGCACACAACAAAGCATAAACAGTTCATTAATCACTCCGAGAGACCCGTAAATATCGGATAAAAATCGAGGAGGAGCACGTGTTGTCTGGCTCGGTCATTGCGATTGCATAATTGCGGATTTCATAGTAAATGAAAATGATAAAAATAACGGGCGGACATAAATTGATCGGATGAATCGGCGTGACGTAAGGTTTGTGAATGAAGGCATAGGACGGTAAGGACATCGGACGCAAACAACGGTCTGTTTGTTGTCATAGGTTAATTTACGATTCGTTACATTATTCGGAATGGTAATAGCGTTTTTATGTAAATCGGAGCGGAGATAAAAGTGAACCACTTCGAAAGCGATGAAATTGCGATGAACTAGAGAGCCTGTATCGGAATGGCGATAGCGCCATCTGGTCTACTGTCATTTTTGACAATTGGGCTTGTCGATCATACCCTTCATAATAAATTAGGATTGGATAGCAAAAATGGAAAACTACAGTCCTTCCAGTTCCAGAGAGATTTCATGAAGGATTTCTTAAGAAAGTGCTCGATGTACATTAAACAAACATAGACCATATATCATATTTAACAAGCACATTCGTGTAATGCCTTTTTTGCATAGAATACTCCATATTATAAGCCATTGCAGTAGAGTAAAATTCAAATATGACAGTGTTGTTTTATTATTTCATAATAGGAATTACTGCGATCAGGTTCAGAGCCTCACCACATTTATTGAAGCAGAGTTCAATAAAAACTTAGATACAGGGACAGCATTCGTGGATTTAACAGATGTATATGATACAGTATGGAAAGATGGATTATTTTATAAACTCTATAATCATTCAAAATGAGGAAAAAGGTTAGACTATTTGAAAATATAATAGCCGACAAAGGTTCCGAGTTTTAGTCTAAAATAATAGTAGTAATTTCGAAACTTTGAATAATGGTCTTCCACAAGGTTCAGTTTTAGCGCCCCTTCTATTCAATTTATATTTGTGTGACATTCCAACAAATTCTTCGGAATAATTTATTTGTGCTGATGATATTGCTCTGGCTTTTCATCATTCTGATTTTCAAACAATAGAAGTACTCTCCCCGCAGATTTGGATATGATGAAAAATTATTTTTTAAAGTGGCGTTTGTGCCTGAATGAAAATGAAACCGATGTTTCGTGTTTTCATTTGAATAATCATCAGAAATAAAGAAAATTGGGTGTAAGTTTCGGTTCTTCTCCCTTGAGACATAATTTCAATCCTAGATACCTGGGAATCAAATTTGATTTCTCTCTAAATTTCAACGCCCATTTGGATGATCTACGTTTGAAGCTTGAAACTCGAAACAATATTCTTCAGATGCAACAATACTTCGTACTGTAGCGCTAGCTTTGGTTTTTTCTGCTACTGAATATTGATGCCCCGTTTGGTTGAACAGTGTTCATGTAAAAAAAAATTGATGCCCAACTAAATTTTTTCTTAGACAATTATTACTGGTACTATCAATTCTACACCTACTCCTTGGTTACCAGTCCTCTTAAATATTGTCCCTTCCCATATTCGCAGAGAGACAACAACTTTGAATTTTTGGAACAAATTCAATTCCTTTCCAAATTCATTTCCCATACTCATTTATATTCAAGATATAAGGTCCCCAGATTGATGTCGCGTAAACTTTTTTGGTCAAATTTCTGATTGATATGAATAGAAGCGACAAAGAAATTTGGCAATCTGAATGGAATGTATCCAATTTTTTCAATGAAGATCTTATTTCTTATCCTTTCATCAGAGTTCTGGTGTTCCTTTGACCTTCCCAGAAAAAGTCTGTTCTAAATAGAATTAGAACAGACTAGTTGAGATTGTTGGGGAAATGAGGAGACTATAGAAGATCTTATAAATAGTTGTCCCATTTATGAATTTCAAGATGGTTTCGAAGGTATACACAAAGTAACAAATGCATTTCTGAAATGGGTGGTTGATTTCAGAATAATTTGATTTATTCTAAATAGTTGGTTTCTTTTCTGTTTTCGTCTTTTTTCATTTCAGATTAAGAACTGCGAGTCATTTTGGGGAAGAATCTGTTTAACTGAGCCCATCGACAGATAACATGAAGCTGTTCTCTCAGATCACACTGATTTCTTTCAAGATTTTCCTGATATTTAATATTTTAAGTAGTTTTTTTTCACGGGCGGGTAAGGTTTTTTTTCAGCTGAAGTTTTTTCCTTTTCTCATTTAATCATACTGCAAACCTGTATGGTTTTCCTGTGTTGCACCAACCTCAGTTAGGTACCTTTTTGTTTCAATATGTATCGTATTATCTCAGCTCTCTGAATCAAAGGAATATGTATATTTCATAATATATTAGTAGTATGTATTAGTATTAAAATCTTCATTGTTCTAAAGGGCTAATAACCTAGGCCATCCTTCTCATGAATATATTTATATTTTGCAATTTTGCATTATAATTTGGCCTGTTTGTTCTGTGAGAAATTGGAAAATTTAAACACTTCTCTCTTGAGAATTTTTCACTGGAACTGACTTCGTATTGTGGATGAACGATCATATATGGATCATAATGAATATCCTCAACGGTGAAGATTTTGAAAATTTAAAGTCTTGTCTTTTTAGTGAATGCAGTAAATCTATAGAATAAAAATAGTTATGTTGATAGAGTTGGTTCAGCAAGTATTCGAATAGTGATCTTGGAAGATTATAGAGTCTTCCCTATAATCTTCAGTAACTTCGTTCTCGACTCTTGAAAAGGATGATATCTCAATTATATTCGTGTTGTGTTGTTCGTTAATTTTTTTTTAAGTCTATGTATTGTATCAACTATTGGTTCTATGTGCGTTCTTTCGTATAAGTATATTCTTGTTTTAAGTGGTTGGGAAGTGGATTGTTTCTATTCCTCACTTGATCATCCATCGAATAATTTCATTCGTGATCTTTTCCAAAATTGAAATTCAATTTTTTCATCAGAGCGAAGCCGATAGAAATATGACAATATATTCAGCACGTAAAGGAGTTCGTCCAGAGTTGCGTTCATAAACTTACTCAGAGTAAGCTCCCTTACTCTGAAGCGTTCACAAACTTGCTTTGTCTTCCTCGGAGTATACTCTGTGAGCGTTCATAAACTTCCTCTGAGTAAGCTCTGCATACTCTGCTATTTGGGAGAGTAAACACATACTCTGACAGTTGTGACGTACGATTTTCATTTTGTCCTACTCCCTCAGACTTTTTGAAACTTGAATATTAGTCTAATAAGTATTTATTTTTGGTTTTGTTTCATTTCAATAACGAAATACGAAACAATTAATTTTCTACTGGAACAACTATTCTGTGAAATAAAGAAATATTGGAAAGAATTACTTCAATGATTAATAAATTTAATGAAATTGCTAGCAGTGAATTAACGAAGCTCAAAGTAAACTTTACCAAGAGATAATGGTAAAGAAAAAAGAGTTTTCCCTGTATTGCAGAACCTAGAGTGTTCCGTTCAAGTTCAAATAAATCGAGATATGAAAAGTCCCACAATAACTGTTTTTTGTACCTGATTTGGAATCTACGTTGATATTTTTATTATATTCGAGAGTTTAGATCTCTCAAGATTCATACATATTTTGCTTTATCTTTCATACAATATTTTTTCACTTCTTTTTGTTAGCTTCCTCAAATGAAACTATTTTTTGTTTACGAAGTATTTAATTTTTTTCTGGCGTAGAGTCAATAAACCAACAAAACATGTAATAACATTTTCAATTTCTGCTTGCAAGAGAAAATTATTGACAATAATATCCTTTTTCATTCTTTCTGTCTCATTAAAAGTAATTCAATAAAGTCCTGAAAAACATTTATCAGTTTTCTCCCAATCATAAAAAAAAACACGGTTGTGCTCTGCTTTTCAAATAAAGGAAAAATTGACTATACTGCGAAGACACAACTGAAAATGTACGACTAGAGAGAATTTTTTTCTTAAACTTCTATTATTCATTCATGATAGCAAAAATTCAATATAAAAATGATATATAAAAAATGTATATGATGCGAAAGTATTATTCATAACCTATACACATGTTTGAATTTCGAATGACATTTGTCAGAGTAAGTTTATGAACGACGAGTGTGGAGTAAAGACCGAAGTATATTTCTGATATATGGCCATACTCTACTCTCTCTACTCTCTGAGTAAGTTTGTGAACGCAACCTAGGAAGTAAATCCCGGAGCTAAATCCAACGGGGAACCCTTTTACGAACCACCCAGACCCCCAGCATACCTCGTCTGTCTGAAGTCTCCGAAGGACATTCCAAATTCACTTTTCACGCGAGGGAGAGAGAGAGACGCCTTCATTGACAAACCGGCATATATATACGTGCATACGTCGTCGTGATAAACGAGGAAGACCGCATGCGGGCCCTTGAAACACATAAATAAGTTTTATCGGGGATCCCTGACCCAGATATGTGCTCTTCCATCAAACAAAAATGTAAACAGAGTCGACAGAGTACGTCGGCAGTCTGCTATATAGGATTCCGAAGATTCCCTCTAATAAGATGCACGAGGAATAAGAATGGGACCCGAGGACTCGAGACATGCATGAATGGGGCACATAATTCGATTTCCAGATAAGGGATTCCCCGGCTCTTCTACTCGGGTCAAAGATTATAGATTATAGACAAGGAAGATCGGAATCGAAGCGACTACAGTTACGTCTGCGCCATCTATAGTCTCAGGTTGCGTCCATAAACTTACTCAGAGTAAGCTGCCCTTACTCTGAAGCGTTCACAAACTTGCTTTGTCTTCCTCGGAGTATACTCTGTGAGCGTTCATAAACTTCCTCTGAGTAAGCTCTGCATACTCTGCCATTTGGGAGAGTAAACACATACTCTGACAGTTGTGACGTACGATTTTCATTCTGTCCTGCTCCCGCGGACTTTTTGAAACTTGAATTATTCGAATAAGTATTTATTTCTAGTTTTGTTTCATTTCAATAACGAAATACGAAACAATTAATTTTTCACGTGAAACAACTATTCTGTGAAATAAAGAAATATAGGAAAGAATTACTTTGATGATTAATAAATTGCTAGCAGTGAATTAACGAAGCTCGAAGTGAACTTTACCAAGAGATAATAGTAAAGAAAAAAAGAGTTTGTCCCTGTATTGCAGAACCTAGAGTGGTCCGATAAAGTTCAAATAAATCGAGACATGAAAAGTCCCACAAATAACTGTTTTTTGTACCTGATTTGAAATCTACGTTGATATTTTGTTACATTCGAGAGTTTAGATCTGTCAAGATTCATTCATATTTGCTTTATCTTTCATACAATATTTTTTTAACTTCTTTTTGTTAGCTTCCTCAAATGGAACTATTTCTTGTTACGAAGTATTAAATTTTTTTCTGGCGTAGAGTCAAAAAACAAAACAAAACTTGTAATAACATTTTTAATTTTCTGCTTGCAAGAGAAGATTATGGACAATAATATCCTTTTTCATTTTTTTTGTCTCATTAAAAGTAATTCAAAGTCCTGAGAATATTTTTCAGTTTCCCTCACAATCATCAAAAAAACACGGTTGTGCTTTGCTTTTCAATAAAAGAAAAATGGACTATATTGCGAAGACACAACAGAAAATGTACGACCAGAGAG
>CM076607.1:97034889-97214987 GCA_038502775.1 Hippodamia convergens
ATAAAAATCAACTCAATAAAGTACATTCAATTTTTTTAAATACATTTTTGTTGTTATCGTCAGCGGTCACATTAGTGATCTACTTGTTTTTTACTATAGAAATCAACTCAATAAAGTGCATTCAATTTTTTTTAAATACATGTTTGTTGTCATCGTCAATTTCGAATTGACATCTAAAAACCCCCGATTTCGTCAGTCACTCACTGATGATCATACAAACCTTAAGGGTACTTCCCGATGTCCTAGCAAGCTGAAATTTGGTATATAAGCTAGCTTCAATACACAAACAATGGAAAAATGCTTAAATTTGAAACTTTCACCCCACCCTTAGGACCAGGGATGTATAAGTTTGTATGATTCATTGTCGATGTATTAATATTATTTATAATGCTTTTTTCCGTACTATTAAATGCATGTAATTTTGATCCCTCTTTTGTAGTAAATTCCTGGGCAGAATCTGTAGAACTCGATATTGTTTGTAGAACTATAACACGCAATATGTTCGATTGAACGCGCCGATATGGGCAATCACCACGAAAGATATTTATCGACTGAACTGAAATCTGATCTATCTATCTAGCGTATGGTTAACATGGAAACATAATTCTTCGCAAAATCTGAAATCTGAAACATTGAACATTTGAAGCCAGTGCTGATGAATTTGGCACCGCCTTGTTGTTTTGAAGCGCTATCACTCTCTCGATGGATGAAGTGTAGGACTAGATGTATGATATATGGGCTGAAGGGGATCCTTTCTATATGGCAATCAAGATGTTTATTGCCTAACCCAAAATTTTCTAAAATATTCATAATGATTCATTCATAATTGATTATGAACTTTATATTTATATCTCCAATTTTTTGCTTCATATTTATATACAAATGGTAGTTAGCCATCAGTGAGATGAATGTTTACTCACATTGGTACTTTATTATTAATTTTTAATGTTTTTACTTCTACAAACACCAGTAAGCGCACCCAGGGGGGAAACAAACCGCCCCCCTCCCTGAGATTCATTTCTGTTAAAAGAAATTCGAGACTTTCGAACATACGTCAAAGTTGCATGAAAAGTGAACCTGGGTGCACCCTTGACTGAAAATCATCACTAATTGAATCCTGCGTTGTTTCAGGTTGAGAACTCTCCTTCCAAAGAGGTTAAGGAGTATTCTTTTCACATCCAAGAGGGCAGAAACAGACTGCGACTGATAGATACCCCAGGCGTAGGAAATTCTGGTGATGATGACATAACCTGGAATAACATCGTTTCCACATCTGTCAACTTGATTACCTTAACGCCATCTGCCTCTTTTTCAAAACAAACGATGCAAACATCATCTCAACTTTTATATTTTATATAAAACAGATTTTTTCCAGACTGGAACATTCAGCTGCAACAAATATAATTTTCTTCTTCACCTACGCCAGGGTGAACAACTACAGACTCGGGGGAAACGCGAAGTCTCTGAGGAAAATAGTGATGAAAATGATTGGTGAACCCCTTCGTATAGACATCAAGATAAGTGATAATGTGTTTTTGGTTCGAAAACGATGCCTTCAAATTTCTAGCAGCGTTGAAGAATGGAATACAATTTACAGCTTATGCGACGGAGGAATATTTTAAGAGTTGGAGGCATTCCTTATAGCAACGTCGAAGTTAGTATATATGCTCGTATGTTTATACTTATGAGATATCAAGTTAGTATCTTGTCAGTTTCGACATGTTTAATCTTACCTCTCTATGGCGCAGTATCAAAATAGTCTGATTTCCCAAAATGATTGATAAGAAGTATTGAAATTCCTGCATTCAGCAGTATACATAAATTTGATTAGTCCAAATATTTACTATAAAGAATTATAGGCAATTCTTTTTTATAAAACCAGTCAGCTAGCCTAGGAACTTTGGCTCATTCAACCATGTTGAAAATAAAAATAGGTTATGGAGCTTGTCAACACATTTATGGGATATATCAATGTTATGATGTCTGTTCAACATAAAGGTTTATAATGTTGACAAGATGACATTCTCCGAAATTTTATTTCAAAGTCATCTGATAATTCTTCCTCAATTTTTGCATATCTGTTTCTTCGATGATGTTCTGAATCGTCTATATAGAATAGATTTATAATCTTTCAATCAGAAATGCCCGTTTACAATAACGGGGAATTTTTCAAGGGACTCACTCAACCCCTCAAAGCTCTGCATTGACTTTATTCCTTTGTGGACTTATAGTTCCGTTCTTCAAAGTGTTTGTCGTTGAGTTGGAGGATTATGTTGTACTGATGAGGTGTAACAACCAAAAACCAGTATGAATCTATTCCCTTCTCAACGGCGATTCTATTTCCGGTGGTTACTCTCAGTCTGGATCTCATCAGTCCATTGGCACAGTTCGGAACTAATCATTCTAAATTGTGACATTTTTTATGTATATTCATGGTATGCTTGTCCTTAAACCGTGAACCTTTGTTTTTCATAATAGGTATAATATTTATACACGATCTCGATTAACATAGTGGGGATAAAGCGGGGGGCTTTACCAAATGTAAAAGTAGCAGAGAAAAAAGGTCTTTCCAATAGGATTGTACACACTGCAAATAGTTGTTGTACCGAGTGGAATACTTTCCACCCTGTTTTCATAGTCCCGGGCAAAAATAGGGCATTTAATAATAATAATAATAATAATAATAATAATAATAATGTCTTTATTTTCACAATTTTAAATTATATAATAGGTAGTAAATAATAACTTCGTGGTTAGATGGTAAATGTTATTGTGAAAAATGGCGGAGTCCAGTTATGCTGATGCATACGCTGCTATCTACCCGAAAAGAAGAGAAAAAAAAAAGGGAAAGAAAAAAAAAGATATTCGCTCTGACTTGTCCCTCATTCACATTTTTTTTTACAGGCGTTCTGTGTTCACTATTAGAGACTCTCCCAAAATGAATTAGGACTCGTTCTGTTCCCTCAAGTAATATTCAAAAATTTTTGTCTGAATTTTTGTATATTCAAAGTCTTGTAGGTATATGGGATCGGGTTATAAACCTTAGCAATGCTGAAAGTAAAGCTTCTTTCAAAATGGCTGTTCGGTGAATTGGTGGTGTTATGAGACCTCTGTTTCGTATATTTACGTTATGAAGACTTCTATATACTATTTTTCGATGGAGGTAGCTTGGCGTTTTATTCATTTGAATATTGTGGTAGAAACAGGCTGCATGTAATTTTCGCCGGAAATTCATGTTTAACCAATCAATTTCTTTGAGTTTATGGGATATTCTATCAAACTTTCTTATGCCGAATATGAATCTCAAACAAGAATTTTGAACTCGTTGAATTCTCGCCTTAGCCTGTGCACTTAGGCAATCCCCATAGACCACGTCACCGAAATTGAAAGTCGACAGGACAAGGGAGTCACATAAAATTTTCTTTTGTTTTTCTGGAATATAGTGACGATAACAATATAGAACTCTCAATCTATAGTATGCACGACGAATACAATTTGAAATATGTTCGTTCAAATCGAAGATTACTATCAAATATCATTCCTAGATTACGTTTGCCAGTTTCAATTTTCAACTTTTGTCTCGATTTTTATATTAACTAAGGCTTCCACTTGTTCTCTACAGTTTTTTGGTCCGAAAAACAATGCACTACACTTTTCTGCATTGATGTGAAGATGATGAGTGGCTGAAAATCACAAGCCTAGCCAGAATTCTCAGCCTCAGAATTCCACATGCCAGGGCCCCAACGGCCTCTCGACACCACCGGTCGAAGGATATGTAAACTTGAGTATCATCAGCATAATAATGAGCTTTGCACCTATCGAAAGAGCTACCCAGCGCAGAGGTGTACACGACATAAAGAACCCCCCAGAACTGATCCCTGTGCAAACCCTTTTAGTGACACACAGCTCCCCGGACAGAACACCATCTATCATGACCCTTTGAGTCCTTCCATCAAAGTAACTATTGAAAAAGGCGACCGCGCTCTCATCAAGCCCTATGTAATGGAGAATTGCTAAAATATAGAACGATTTAGGGTATCGAAGGCTCTACTATAGTCTAAGAGAACGAGCAAGGTGAATTTGCCAGTATCCGTGGCACGGAATATATCGTCCGTGATATCTGCTTACCACCAAATTCTATCCAGATGCTTCGATTTTGATGAAATTTCGGGAATAAGCTCTACATGTCTCCTACTTCAAAGTTTTTACCCTATGCCCTATAGCCCAAATTAATAAAACTTGTTTTACCGTGAATATAAGTAATTTTTGGGCTTCAGTAGCGTTTTATGAAGTTTAATGAAGGTCTTCATATACTTCGAGGCCGTATAAAGCATCCGCTTTCAACATAAAATTTTAAAAAATGAGGCTTCAGCTTTATTAATATTATCAATTAATTTCAATCAATTTTATAACAGGATTTTGCATCAAAGTAAGTTTTAGTTGTTTTTATTTTTCAACCACTATCTGTTCAAAATCTTAATATATAAAACTAAGTCGGCCATATTGTTGGTTATGCCATTTATAGCTCAAGATTGGATGAACTGTTTGTTATGAAAAAATTTTTGTTGGCTTCTTCTAAGGCGGGATTAACATAATATACCTTCTTGCGAATAACGCCAGTAGGGGTCGCTACGCTCAATAGCGTTTTTGTGAAAGTATTAAATTTGACATTAATTCGGTAAACTACATTTTCTAATAATATTAACGTAACTGAGTCCATGTGTTATTAACCTATCTTCATTCCGAACACTGCGAAAAAATTTTATGACGAAATGTTTCGAACAAAATCCTTATTCTACTATTATCGGCAATGTGAACAATTAGTGTGAATTTTGAGTTGCCTATACTTACGATTCACAATGGACAATCAGCAATCTGCCCTATTTATTCTCGCATTCTCGGGAAAAAAAAACTAAAAATCTTGTTCATCACAAGGTACTACAAGGAAATAGTCACCTATTCACCTCTTTAATGAAAGAGAATTCGTTTATTGTATAAATAACAATGTACATGGTTTATATTTCACTCAATTGCTATCTCAGTTAATATTGGTCGTACAAAAACGTTTGAATGGAAAATTAGAAGTGTTTGGGAAACATGGGTTTTTTTCGTCTTTATTTAAGACAGCTGTATGAGGCCACTCGAGAATATGTGATTTCTTTATATCGGAGTTCTATTCTATATCCTCTCTGATAATCCTTACTTGACCTCCTTGACCACTTTTTTATAAGGACATTTGAATTACAGTGTATATATATGGCCCCTCCGCGAAATATTAAAGAGATTAATTTCAAAGTAGAGGAAGAAATGATTGAAAACCTCAATATATCCCATAAATAATGGTGAGAAAAATCCTTAAAAAATAAATTAAAAGATATCGACTGTGTGAAGACGTACATGGGGGTCATTTGAACACTTAATTAAACTTTTAGTTAGTAAGTAATATATAAAATAAATATCAGTTGATATTTCACTCATGTTTCGTTATCGCGTGGCATTCCACAGCTGCCTTAGATTTAGAAGAAAGTATCTAAAATTTTTGAAAACTGCTGATATTAACCTCAATAAACTATATGTAAGATTCAAATTCGCAAATGTTTAGGATTGCATCTGTAATGATGAAATCGAAAATATCAAAATAGACGAACAGGAATCAATATCAGCACCTCGAAGGTAAAGTGTGTCAAGTCACATTTTTTCACACGATCTATCTACAATATTGGATTCACATTAGTGAATTGCTGATGGATGAGAGGAGAAGTAAAAATATGCCATTAGCATATAAAGAGTTGATATAAATCGTCAGAAGGAAATGTAGAGAAGCCAAAGAGAGCTGGATGTCTGAAAAATGTAAAGAAATTGAAGACCTTCAAAGAAACAAATGACATTTTCAATATACATGAAAAGATAAAGGAAATGACCAACAAATTTCAAAAAACATCGACAAACTGTTTTGGGGAGACTCAAATAATGAAATTATTGTAGGAGTGGAGGATAAACTAAGGAGATGGACAGAATATATCGCAGCGCTTTACGACGATGATAGGGGTAATGTTCCTGTGATTTCAGACAATGGCATTATGAAGCAGCTCCACCTATCACAAAAAAGTGAGGTAATTTATGCAATAAGGAGTCAAAAAACAGAAAAGCAACCGGACCTGACAACATTCATGCTGAGCTCACTAAGCTGATAGCCGATCAGGATGGTGAGGTTTGAGCTTGTTGATATCGCTTTTCAATAAGATCTATAGCAGCGGCAGAATTCCGTCGGATTGGCTGAGGTCAACCTTTGTACCAATACCCAAAAAGTGTACTCCTCACGTTGTGAGGATCATCGCATGATTAGTCTCATGTCTCATGTCAAAAATCTTCCTAAGAATAATACATACCAGAATATATAAAAGTGCGATGCTCAAGTCGATGAAAAACAGTTTGGATCCGGAGCGGGGTGGGTACACGTGAGGCACTTTTTCTCTGAATGTGCTTACTCAAAGATGCCGGGATATGAATGTAATAATACGAGAGCTAGTGAACCTTTTGAGTAACGGTTTGTCTGTAAGGCTAGAAATTTTCATAGCGATAGTTCCTAGCATGCTGTGGACGGAAATCATCGCCTGGCACCCCTCACCCTGCACGTCATCAAGATCTATATCTTTGAAAGTGTTAAAAAAATTTTAAAAATAAACTTAATCCTGTAATCTTGAAACTTTCATACGATTTTGTTCGTTCATTGTGAAGTTAAAAAAAATTGACAGGCGATTTCGACGAGCACAACTACCTGCCAGGCGACTCAGAAAGGGTGTAAAATACGAACAAAAATGAACTTTTTTCTGTAAGGCTGAAATTATATATGGGTTCGTCTGAGAGAATGAAAAAATAAGTTTCATCTTCATCATCATCTGACATTATATCATTAATATCTTCATCATATAGTACAATCTTTTCAAGCGTAGTACACTGTTTCCTAAATTGGTTGAAACTGCATTATATCTCAGCTATTATTGAATGTAGAGTCATGCGGTTTTAGAGACCCTGTGTCACTTTTTTGTAAAACTTCTAAATCCATAAACAGAAATATTCCAACTTCTTTTATTTGCGTAATATAGGTATACAGGGCAAAAACTAAAATGTACACATTTTGAAAATGTTATTATTTCTCGGGCCCTGTATAAGAGAAAATAAAAATTAAAACTTTTTATAATGTTATTTTTACGAAGAAGTCAGTGGAGTAGCTGAACTTTTTTTTCAAAGCATTGTTTTGAGATTGAATTGGAACTGAATGAAAATTTTTCATATGAAACACCATGTTTATTTCAACGTCAACTATATCGACCTATGCTTGAATAAATTTCAGTTGAAAAAAATATCCCACGCATTTAATCAATATTCACAAGCATTTAATCATTACCTTTTCGAAAAGCCATGTGATCTAAACCCATTTATTTTATCCTATTTTGAACATGCCGGATTGTAGAGCGGTTTACCTGTGTCCCAAAGTGCCGGACTACCGAGCGTACCGGATTGGCAAGCGCCTACTGTATACATTTTTTGAAGGGTTGATGCTCAAATTTATTAAAGGTAAGTTTGTGATGTATTCAGAAAAAAATGAGAAGGTTTGACGTTTAAAACAGACGAGGTGTTCCATTTGAAACATTTCAAATTTGTGCTATATCTTAAAAGCATTTATTAGATGAAAAATTTTAGCTACGCCACTGACTTCTACGTGAAAATATTATTATAAACATTTTCATACTTTTTCTTTCACATACAAGGCGAGAAATAATAACATCTTCAAAAAGTGGACATTTTCATTTTCGCACTGTATTCCAGAAACAAAAGAAGATGGAATATTTCTGTTTGTGGATCTAAAAGTTTTACAAAAAAGTGACACAGGGTCTCGAAAACCGGATGACTCTATTTTCAATAATAGCTGAGATATAATGCAGTCTCAACCAATTTAAGACACAGTGTACTACGCTTGAAACGACTGTACTATATGATGAAGAAATTAATGATAACATATCATATGATGATGAATATAAATAATAAAACTTATTTTTTCATTCCCTCAGACGAACGCATATATAAATTTCAACCTTACAGAAAAAAGTTCATTTTTGTTCGTATTTTAAACCCTTTCCGAGTCGCCTGGCAGGTAGTTGTGCTCGTCGAAATCGCCTGTCAACTTTTTTTTTTAACTTCACAATGAACGAACAAAATCGTATGAAAGATTCAAGCTTACAGGAACAAGTTTATTTTTTTAAATTTTTAAAGCTTTCAAAGATATAAATCTTGATGACGTGCAGGGGTGAGGGGTGCCAGGCGATGATTTCCGTCCTCAGCATGATAGGAACTATCGCTATAAAAATTCCTAGCCTTACAGACAAACCGTTACTCAAAAGGTTCACTAGCTCTTGGACTATAAACGTATTCGCATGCTTCATAGACTACCTCAAAGCGTTCGACTGTGTAAAACATGACAAACTGATTGAAATCCGAAGGAGATATAAAGATCATATCGGCACTTTACTGGAACCAATCGGCAGAAGTCAGGGTTGAGATGACAACATCCGAATCCATAGCCATAAAGAAAGGGGTCAGACAAGGCTGCATACTGTCACCGCTCCTGTTCAACATTTACTCAGAGGCAATATTTAAGGAAGCTTTGCAAGACAGTATCGGAGGAATCAAAATAAATGGGATATTCATCAATAACATTAGATATGCAGATGATACGGTTGTCTTGGCAGACAGTATGATTGAATTGCAGCGGATACTGAACAGCGTAGTGGTCTACAGCGAAAGATTTGGCTGCACATGAATATATCTAAAACAAAAGTGCTTGTGTTCGCCAAAAAACATCTTAACACACGATCAACATAAAGGGTAAAAACATTGAGCAGGTGACCTCGTTCAGGTACTTAGGTGCCATTGTCAACGAGCAGAATGACCCGAAAATGGAGATTAGATCAAGAATTGAACAAGCAAGAAAAGCCTTTATAAGCATGAGACAGTTGTTCATAAGATCGGATCTTGGATTGGAACTTCGAGTGCGCATGCTGAAATGTTATGTATTCTCCACCCTGCTCTAAGGATGTGAGAGTTGGACACTAGACCCCAGCATGGAGAGGAACGAGTAACGAACACCGAGGTACTCAGTCGCATGCACAAGACAAAAGAATTGATGAACTGCATTAAAGAACGGAAAACCCAGTATATTGGTCATGTAATGAGAGGAGAAAGGTACGAGGTTCTGAGAGTCATCATAGAAGGAAAGATTCATGGTAAAAGATGGGACGGAGACAGAATTCTTGGCTCAAGGATCTGAGACGATGGTATGGATGTTCCTCAATTGAAATATTCAGAGCGTCCGTCTCTAGGACTGTATTAGCCAATTGGATCGCCAACCTTCGACATGCGGAGACGGCGGACTAAAAAGAAGAATTAGTGAATTCTAGCTATTGGAACACATTGTTGACTACCTAGATATATCAAGTCGCCAATTAATGGCAGTGAACATTCTTTGAAACAATAATCGAACTGAAAAATCTCTATTTTGTCCAATTTTGAAATTGTGACTTAACACACTTCACCTCTGGGGTGCTGATATGAATCATGAAATTAATCTCAATCACTATGGTTACTGCATAGACAATAAAATAAGGGAACATAGATAACCAAATTTACGGAATAGCATCTGAAGTATGGCAATGACGTAAAGGGTGATTCATTTATCTTGGTAACCCCATTTTCTCGAAAACGCACGAATATTTTTTCATTCTGTGAATGGCGTTTTGAACAAGTCAATGTCGACTTGAGATGCGCATAAAAATCTGCGGAATAAATAAAGACGCCAGGCGTCGCGGCGTTATCAAAAATTTTTTTTCCAGGGACATACCATTTTTATCATGTCATTCGAAAGATAATTTCATTTTGAACTTTTTTTTCGAATACAATTTTTGTCCATTTCTTACCGTCAGCGATCTGCAGCGTGTTTTATGTTGATTCTATTCCATTTATTTTTTTCTGTTTCTGTATTGTGGTAGTATGGCTTGATTTGGAGACAAAGATATGATTTTAGGCAAGTTTTCTAAACAATCTGCCTCTTTAAATAAGATCAAATATGTGGATACATAAAGATAGGGCTTCATGTCACAACGCTGCCATTGTGAAGAGATATTGAGATTAAGAATTCGAAAATGAATGGAACCTTATATTTTGTCCAAAGTGACTTATGATGAAAGAGGGAGATGATTTAACTTGTGTATTGATCATAATGGCTAGATGACCTAAATTTGATTATGTTCCGTAAAATGACGGAGGCTGTGTAACTATTTTTCTATTATTTTATTCATTAAATATTATATCTTATAATAATAAATATTTTTTTTAATGACAAACGAAAAATTTCGAATCATATGTTCTATATACCGACCATTATGATCCATACATAAGTTATTTCATCGCTTTGGTCAAAATATAAGGGTCCACTTGGGCACATGCGTTTCTTATCTTCAATTTCAAATAGTCCAAGTTATTAGAATCAGTTTGGTATACCATATATTCAGAAACTAATCCATGAGCGTTAGGTCTGGTGATATCTGATGGGTCCATTGGTTTCAATCCATTTTTTTTCCGAATTCTTGATCTAAATATCTCTTGAGAATGGCAGCGTGGTGGCATGAAGCCCCATCTTGCTGTAGCCACATATTTCATCTTATTTGAAGGAGCACATTGACCAGAAACTAGCCTTCTTGAATTCAAATCACAAAATCACATCTATGTCTCTAAATAAAGGCATACTACCACAATACAGAAAAAATAAATGGAATAGAATCAATATAAAACACGCTGCAGATCGCTAACGGTTGGAAATCGTTGAAAATTGTATTCGAAAAAAAAATTCGGAATGAAATTATCTTTCGAATGACATGATAAAAAGGTATGTCCCTGGAGAAAAAATTTTTGATAGCGCCGCGACGCCTGGCGTCTTTATTTATTCCGCAGATTTTTATGTGCATCTCAAGTCGACATTGACGTGTTCAAAACGCCATTCGCAGAATGAAAAAATATTCGGACGTTTTTGAGAAAATTGGGGTTACCAAGATAAATGTACTTTACATCCCCACACCCAGGTGCTACCCCGGAGCATCAGAAAAAACTGGAAAAAGTTTGATTCGGCCTTATTTATACCAGAATCAATTTTATAAATAGAATTCGAAAATTTTTCCAAAATCTCGAACGGACAAGTTCGAATTTCATCCAACTTATTTCGATTCAAACAATTTCCATGTGATACGAAAAGAAAGTCACCCACATCAAAAGTAGGATATTTAAAGACTTTATCTATTCTCCTCTTTTTCAAATTATGAATTTTTTGGGAATTTTAAAAAGCTTTTTTCCTATCTTCCTCCAGATCTCTCTGAACTGTACAGCAATTTGGTACAATTTTTATATCAATATCGTTAAGTAAATAATAAGGACTGAATTGTTTAGACGTGTGAATAGTATTGTTATATTCTATTACACATTGTTCTGCTATGACAGAGCACGGACGAGTCAAACGAGAGGAGTCTTCATTGATTCTACATCTAATACGGTTAACTAAAGTTTGGTTCAGCCTCTCATTTAAACCGTTGGAAAATGGGCAGTCGACAGCAGTAAAAATAAGATTTATACAATTTTTCTGTAAAAAAGATTACCATTGAGAAAAGCCTCATAAACTCTCTCAAAGAATCATCTTTTTGCTCAGCCATTTTATTTATACTCGCTACAAGTTCAGTGTAACTTGCCTTCGTTTCAGTTGGTTGTGTAGAAGGCAATATATGAAACTCCTCCAATATATATTCATCGAAAACAAAATTACCTGAATCATCTTTATAAACTCTCTCCAGTTCCGATGAGAGAACTACATTGACATTTCTGAACTGTCCTCTTGATGTCATCGAGTTCACAGCTAATTTCACTGACTGTAATTTGACCATTTCCTCATGATTTCTTAGTCCTTGAAATTCGCTAGGAAAACTGTACCAAGTCTCATATTCAGCTCCTTTTATTCTCTTCAGGTTTACAACTGTGGTTTTTTCGTTTGTGCTGCTGGCTTCGACCACCAAGAAAAGTCGATAATTTGACATGATAAAATGTCAGAAAAATTTTTGAGCAGATATTTTCGATTTGTAAGATATTTGAAATCAGAAGGAAGAGCTTTAATACCGATTTTTAAAATAGAATACAGGTGTACCATTTAAAAAATAATAGTTCACATCATATTTTGAAGTTTTCTATGCTTTGATGAATTTCTTAGTACTGAATGATGAATGTCCATGAAAAATTTTCAAATTTGCCCATTCAAACGTTTTTGTACAACCAATATTAACTGAGCCGATAGCTATTGAGTAAAATATAAACAATCACCCTGTACATACCTATTTCAATGAAATCAAATTTTTTGTATATTTTGTACTTTTGTATTTTTTGTATTTCACCTAATATATTTCCTTTTGAAAAACCAATGGTTAGTACCTCTTATTGTCTGGCGGGTCAGCTAGTAACAAAATGAAAATAATATTTAATCATTTCATTTATTCATCACTTGATTCAAGTGAAGTCAATAAATACTTTTCGTATCACAAATTTAATCTTATTCTGAGTCGCTGTCGCCACTCTCAATTATTTCTTCATCTTTGCCAAAGATTGACCCACTGCCCACTGCACATTCCCCACATGTAGCGTTACAAAAAATACTTAGTTTTCTGCAGGTGCATAACGCATTGCATCCTTTTTTGTTGTTACAAAATAGTTATTTCTCTATTTCAGTACCGTAAGGAGTTCATTAATTACAGTACTAAAAGTAGTGCTGTGATGAAACTCATTACAGCATTGTTTTCAGTTATTTTTTTCGTTTTGGGGTTGTCAGTACTGACTCAGATCCTCCCAATTTTCAAATCAAATCAATTCAAATTCCGTAATCTGTCAAAGTTCGTAAGTCTCACCAACCGCCAAGATACAATATAAAAACGAAAACGAGCGACGAAGGAGCATTCGTGCTGGAATAGGAGCTCATTCTGCAACTTGTTTCAGAATATACTATTATGATACAAGTGCAGAAGGCATGGATATTCTTACACGAGTTCAAAATTCCAAAATAGCCACAAAGTGGCGTTTTTGGAATAAACGAGTGTTAGAATGAGCCTTCTGTACGAGTATGATACATTATTTTCTCTAATTCGCTGAATTTTTATCGGAATTTATGAAATATTGTCTTAAATATTGTTTAGTAATTTTTGTTTTCAAAAATATTGATTGGCAGAACTGTTTTCTATCTCATGAAATTAAACAGATGTTAAATAAATCCGTGACAGGAGGCCAACATGTCATCAATAAATACCTAGTACTGAAAACATTGTTAGAATTAAATTAGAATGAGATATTCTAACATTGTTTTGTTCTACGGGATGTGGCGGAATGAACGAATTTGAAAAAAAAGTAGAGAAAATCATTTTCAACAATGTTTTTTGCATTTTTGTACGCTGCGAATATCCATTGGTACTATTTCAACCCCAATCAATTGAATTCAGAGTTTCATTACCTAGCCAAATCTGAATTTGGTAATAATATCTCTCGGAAATCGATGACATGGCGGATAAGACGTGTTTATATGAGCTCCCTCGAAAAAGTGTAAAAAGTGTCATAATATGCCGATCGAGTACCGGATTAAAGTGTGCAAATTGTGAAATATTGATGCACCCGGGTTGTATCAAGTACTATAATGACATAGTAAAAATCAATGGAACTCTAATTAAATGTTGTGAATTAAAACAGAGTGAAGTTAACCAAGAAAACACGAGTGACAGCGAAGAAGATCAGAACTCGACTATCGGAACGGCGGTTGAAATCAGTGATGAAGTTTCGTCAGGTGAAAAAATATTGAGTGACTTATCCCGTGAAAATGAATTTCTTCTGAAAAAAAATACTCTCTGGAAGAAGCTGATTAGTGAAATAGAAGACAAGAACCTGCTCCTTCCATTTAGAGTCAGTGTGTAAGAAAAGGACATAGTGACGTATGTGATTTGAAACATAATGCTGAAATCGAAAAAGAAGAGAATGAAGAAATTCCAGTGATAATATTCACCGATAACAAAACAACAGATGTAAAGGTGCCACCTGATATCGTAGAAGAGAACAGTTCATTGCCCTGTCATCAGGATGTAGACAATCATTATTTTCATACGTTGAAATCGGTTGGTAACGAAAAAAGAAATATGGCCAAGATGAATAAGTTCTAAGGCACACGAACGATTGTGTGTGAACGACTATTTTGTAGGAGGTACGCACACGGACGACATTCTACGAATAAAATCGGTGGTCAACGCACACGATTTTCTGTCGGTGATTGCAGCGAGAGATGGATAGGAATACGTTGAGATGTGTTGCGGTTTATTTGAGATACTGAAGAAAGAAAAGGAGAAATAGGATATTTTTGGTGCATCCAGTAATTTCTCAGCGTATAGGTATTGAAAAGTCAATTTTATACTTTATACCCATTTTGAACCTCTCAAGGAACGTACAGGCTGGGCAAAATTGGTGATACTTGAACTACAACTTTTCAACCGTGAGAGATGAAGGAAAAATGAATGACACGTTACGGTGCTCTTTTTTAGAGAAACTGATAATGCCATCAACTGCATTCTTCTATCTTCTTTTGTTTTCAAGTTATATGCCAAAATTGAAATTTGGGTGATTTCAACACTGGCCATTTTCTCCGTTTCTGTCTGTGCTAGGTTGTTAAAATGAAAACACTTTTTTCATAGCAATACAGTAGGGTATTTTGTTTTTTTCCAAGAGGTTTCCTCGCTGAGCTATAACATAAGTTGTGTTTTTTCTCATGAAAACGATAGTTTGAGATGACTTAAAAAGAATCGCCTTTTTTCCCGTTTCAAAATATATCATACATCATACATCGACCCACGATTCATTCAGATATCGTGAAAAATATAGTTTGTTTGTGAAATTTTATTTATTGAGTATTAAGTAGGCTGAATCACAGAAGAATATGTCTCTACGTATGGTGTCATTATTATTTTGCGATTGAATACTTGATTCGATTCTCTAAGGTTTTATTTCTGTTCAATTCGAGGTCATTATTGCTGTTAAATTAAAACATTTTAACATATATCATGTTTGTCGTAGTTTTCGAACATTTTCATAATGCCGTCAATAACGACGTTGAATTTTAATTATTGACAATTATTTTGAATAGATATCAAACCACGGAAAATTGAATCAAGTAATCAATGCCAAAATAAAAATGTCGCCTTTCGTAGAGACATATTATTCTGTGATTCAGACTACTTACTCAATAATTCAAATTTCAAATACCAACTAGGTATAATAATAATAATAACAGCTTTTTATTGTATATGCAATTGGGCATCGACCATGGGTTCTTCAGCCCGAATAGGTATATTTTTCATGATATCTGAATGAATCTGAGGATGTTTATGATATATTTCTGAAACGGGAACAAATTACCGATTCTTTCTTAGCCATTTCAAACTATTGTTTCCATAAGAAATAACACAACTTTATGTTTTAGCTCAGCATGGAAACCTCTTGCGAAAAAAACGATGTACGCTACTGGATTGCTATAAAAAAGTGCCTGCATAATGTTTTCAATTCAAAATCCTAGCACGAACAGAAACGGAGAAAATGGTGAAAGTACAAATCGCCCAAATTTCAATTTTGGTATATAACTTGAAAACAAAAGAAAATGGAGGAATGCACTTGATGGCATTATCAATTCTCTAAAAAAGACCACCGTAACTTGTCATTCATTTTCCTCTTTCTCTCACGGTTAAAAAGTTGTAGTTCAGGTATCACCAATTTTGCCCACCGTGTACAACTGAAGGAATTCAAGGACCTATGTTGCAAAATATTTCACGTTTCCACAAGGATCACTTTCGTGGCGATACGATATTAGTATATTCTAAAACAAGTTACAGAATGAGCTCCTATTCCAACACGAATGCGAAATTCGAAAACGAGCGACGAAGGAGTTTTGTTTTGTTAAAAAACAAATAAACGATATTAAACATTAATTATAGTCCACAACTTTGAAAAAACTTTCAAAATCAGAAATTTTCAGGAAGTAAACAAACGTACCACTGCCAACCAATCGCCATATTGAATTATTTTGGCAGGTCCTTGGATTGCCTAAGGATATTCAAATTAATAAATAAAATCAATAGATGTAAATAAATAAATAAATGGATATATACACATAATTAGGTGAGGATAATCAAGCTAACAAATATGATATCAACCAATGTGAAATAATTTATCCCATTAAGGGAGATAAAATTCATTATATTTTCTTGTATATTCCAATGTCCTTCAGAAATTGGATCATATTTTCAATTTCGATTCTTTGACATAGTGCTCGTTCTCTGCCTACTATATTATATTTGCTAGTTTGGTAGATCTTACATTCGTATAAAATGTGCGCTATAGTTAGATCTGAGTGACATTGCTGACATTCAGGTTTTTCTTCACCTTTCAATAAATATAAATGTGTATGAGCCGTATGGCCGATGCAAACTCGATGTATCTTTATGATGTCCATTCTTGGTAGTCCCATGGATATGCACGGGGGTTCTCACTTCAGGATTGTACTGTTTCAATTTATTGTTTGTTTGTTTGCCATATATGTTGCCACTGCCCCATGATTTCATTTCTGTAAACCTTTTGTAGATCGGTAACTCTCATTGAATCAACATCAATGTCTACTTCATTCGCAGCTTCACGAACTGTCAAGTCAGTCATTTCATTTCCTGAAATACCCACATGACTTGGTATCCAAACAAATACCGGCCGGCAACTCCTGCCATCCAAATCGAAAAGGACCGAATGTATAATTCTGAGTTACTGGGTCATCGGTATTCAGGGTGGCCATTTGAAAACGAAACAGACGAGATTACAGACGAAATGAATTTTTTCGATAGAAATGCTCGGACAGGTCGATTTCTGTTTCGAGGGGGACAACTTAAGATGTAGGTTACGGACGGATAGCGCTTCAACCCTTGCTTCTACAACCCTCACCCCCAATTTTTGAATAGGGAAGATTGGGTGAGTGATACCTCATTTGAAAGGTATTTTTATACTGATTTCAGCACAGTAATTGTTTTCTCATTTTATGCATTAGTTCTCGAAATATTCATGCGTTAGTTAATTTTATCACTTAAATTAATTTTTTGCGAATAATTGACATTTCGTGCTTCCGAAACACCAAAATTTCCGTACTTGTATTCAAAATTGCAAAACATCTACCACTGGGCAAATGAAGTCATACCGTACGTGTTAATGCTATACTAGGGTCAGATGTACGACTAGCTGTTTTATTCACTGAAATAATTCTCCAACTGTACGGTATCAGAACGATTTGAAGTATTGATCTAAGAAATAAGACTTTTCAAAGTAAAGTAAATAATTTATCAAAAGCTCACATCAATTAATTAAATATTCAAGCGCTATGCGTCCGTAACCTACATCTTAAGTTGTCCCCCTCGAAACAGAAATCGACCTGTCCGAGCATTTCTATCGAAAAAATTTATTTCGATAATGCCTTTAAGACGCTAAGAGAATCCGTCGCAATTAATTCTCGTTTGGAACACCAGGAGCTCCACAAAAGTGATTGTCAGATGGCATATTCTTCAGCATAGTATACTGATGTTCTGCTGTTCAGGGACCAAGAATGCGCCTGTTCATCTACGATGATAGCAGAACCCACACCAGCCTCCGTCTTGGACCCGTCCGTGTATATTTATTAGGCCAGTCAATAAAGCCTCTGAATCGCAAGTAATTAGCAACAGCGTAATTTTTTGATATGTTGTTGGGGACGGTAAAACATGAAGGTATAAAATTTTTCTACCGCTACGGGTTGAATGGGGCGAAAAAGGTTTTTTGTTCATAACTTCGGGAAAATATTGTTTGTGGGTAGAAATTTTGGAATATGGTGTAATAAATAATTATCAATTTTGTATTAAAATTTCCACCTTTTTTGTTCGGTGCAAAATTTGTTATTAATGAAAAAGTACAATTTTTGAAATAACACTGGTAAAAAAATTTTGACAAGGTGGAAAAGTTAATATAAAGTTGTTAATAATAGGATCATTCAGGTACTAAAGTTTCCACCTTTTTTGACCAGTGGAAAAGCTGAAAGCAGCCACGAGATTGCCTCGGAGCCTATCGAGGCGTTCGGCGCGCGATCAGGGGATCGCGATGAAGACTCAGGTACTAAAATGGCATGGAGAACCCGAAAATGTTATGCTACGTAATAATTTCGCTCGAGCGGGATTGAATAGTCAGTCTCTGCGCCATTCCCAATCATTTGAAGAAATAAATATCGAATGGATCAATGTGATTCCGGGAATATTTCAGTGAATATACAAAAATACGTACTCATTTTTCTTTCAAGTATCAAATTAAGCGTATTGAATATTTGCGTTTTGTACGCATATTTTTTCAGTAAGCTATATGAAATTATTCAAACACTGGATTCATCATACAAAAATTTTAAGAAATTATTACATATGAAAAAAACAACTTTTATTTCAGTTTTGACAACGTATCAACAATTAACCAACTTCTTCGCTATTCGATATTCGCCTTTTTTTCCTCGTGGAAGGTCCAGGTGAACTGGAATCATCCAGCGGTCCGTCATTCTGAGGTTCTTCAAGGGTTTTTTCCTCATCTGGTTCTGCCTCGATGTCTTCAGAATCAAGAAACTCATCTTGCGGTTCACCAAATTGATCATTTTCGGCATTGAAGGTGCTGATTCTATTTCAATATCATCCTCCATTTCATCAATTTCAATAAGCTTGGCGTTTGTACAGGGTGGGCATATTTCGATGTTTTAGCACTACAACTTTTGAACCAGAGGAGATAGACAAAATCTGATACCCCATTCTCGATCTCTTTTTCGGAGAAACTAACAAGAGTTTTATTGATTTTTGGCTACCTTCTTTTGTTTTCGAGTTATAAGCGAAAATTGGAAAAATGGCGATATCGAAAAAAATGTATATCTCCGCTAATAATGATGATAGAGCTCTAAAATTAAAAACATTATACAGGCACTTTTTTACCTAGAATCTAGCGGCATGCTCGTCTTTTCTGCACCATTTTCAATTACGAAGCTACGATCCAAAGTTATGTTTTTTCAAATGGAAACACTATATTTCTGTGACATTTTCTGAAAGCTTATTTTTTTCTGATTTCAAAAATATATAACATCGTAGAGTTTGTATCAATATAAGTATAGAAATTGGTCAAAACCTATTTTCATGTGAGTCTCAATATTTTCTATGGTTTCAACTGTTGATGAGCACAGAAAAATGTAGCTTTCTATAACAAGAGCATAGAAATGAAAAGACTACTAGAAGAAATTGTGGTAATTATACGATACTAAATTTTTCGTGCTTATCGACAATTGAAACCATAGAAAGTATTGAGACTCGTATGAATATTGGTTCTTGACCAATTTCTATACTCATATTGATTTTTTGATACGAACCATATGATGTGATATATTTTTGAAATCAGAAAAAATTAAGCTTTCAGAAAATGGCAAAGAAATCTAGTGTTCCTCTTCAAAAAAACATAACTTTGTGTCATAGCTTCTTAATTAAAAATGCTGCAAAAAAGGCGAGCATGCCACTGGATTCTACGTAGAAAAGTGCCTGTATAATGTTTTAATTTCAGAGCTCTTTCATCAGTATTGGCGGAGATATAAATTTTTTCCGATATCACCATTTTTCCAATTTTCGCTTATAACTCGAAAACAAAAGAAGGTAGCAAAAATGAATACTACTCTTGTCAGTTTCTCCGAAAAAGAGATCGAGAATGGGGTATCAGATTTTATCTATCTCCTCTGGTTCAAAAGTTGTAGTGCTAAAACATCGAAATATGCCCACCCTGTACACGTTTGCCCATGACAAGAGTAGCAAATTTCGGAGCATTTTAGTCCTGCTTTTCCACAGCCGCATTTGCAGGATACCAGTTTCAGCAGTTCGTCTGGCGCAGGCTCCTGTGTTGTCAATATCGGACTTAGCCCATTAGGATCTCGTTTCCAGCCCCATAATGTAGCTGGTACGTTTCGCCCTATAAATAATTAATAACGTTAAAACAGATATTGTTAACAAGCAGTCAAAGAAAAATTAAAAAAAAAACTTTTTTAGGTAATAAGATTCAATTAGATCTCAACTCACCCATCCATTGATGGACCTGATGGTAAACGCGATACGAATGTTGTGCTGCGGCTGCTTTGGTAGGTGGTAATGTAGCAATGTTGAATTTGCTCTTTGTTATAGAACGTGAGAATCCTTCGTACCGTAGGTCGTCAAAGCATTCGAGCGATTTTCCTCCATACATTCTAGCCATGATTTTTTCTCCGGCATTGGCATTGGGTCTGCGTTGGCAATCTTGAAGCAGTCGAGGGCTGGACGGATGTCTTCATGTTTGGCAACAAGGGACGTCAATCCTTTTTTTCCTCGATTGGAAAGAGATGAGGTTGTATCACATCCAGTAAACGCGTGGCACGTCAGAATGTACGGTCTTGAAGTTTTGTCTTTCATACTGTCACTGGAATATACAGGGTGTTTCATCATAAACTGGACAAACTCATATGACGTATAGAGAACATCGGGAGAATCATTTTTTTCTTATGACATATTTCCCGTTTTCGAAGCATAAGGGAGATACACGGTGTTTAATGTCATTTTCGAGCGTTATTATATCGAGTGTGGTGGGTTATGTATAAGACTGGAAGTAATGGTTTCTTGTCATATCGTAGTATTTTTGGATGCTTCATTCAGAAATGGTGTAGAGCTCCGAAAAAAAAATTACAAAATGGCGGAAAACCTACAATGTTCGTGATTTTTTTTTTCGGTTGCCAAATTGATTTTCATTTCCTAAATTAGCACAATTTTTAAAGGATATCTGTAAAAAAAATTTTTCAAAAATCGAACACAATTTTTTTTTTTACATGTCTACAGCGAAAAAAAAATTTCACTCGAAATTGATGAAATTTTTCACGATTGTACTTACTTTCATACCTAACACGAATATGAATACAGAATCGAAAAATATCAAACGGTTTCATTTTTACAGCCATTCAAATGTTCCCTTCGAATATCTGAAATAATAAAAAAACATGACACAGCTTGTGTTCTTAGGCCCATAATTTTTGAATTTGTATGTCGAAACATTCCAGATTGCAAAATGAATTAAAAAAAAATCAGTGAAACTTCATTGAGAGTTGAACTCCCTACTCTGAGTTAAGTACCTATTAAAATAAATGTGGAATCTGAATTGAGACTGTTCAAAGGTTTTTAATATTCGTTGCCAAGCAATGGCAGCTCATAGAATTTGACAGAGTATTTGAATTTAACTGAATATAATAATGCAAGTATCTTGAAACCAATTTATGCAGTTTGAGTAGAAATACTTCTCAGATATTAATGGCATGGCATAATTGCGGAAATTTCTACGAATAATTCCACAATTTCACAAACGCAACAAGAAAAACCTATTAGTATAAAATTTATTCATAATTCGTTCTCAAAAATATTGCCATTTCTCCGGATACACTTTCTCGACCTTTTCGCCACACTATCCACCGCTGAACGAACCATTTTCGGGTTTCGGCGAATCTCTTTGGCGGCTGATTCGATTTTTTGAATCAGTTCTTCTCTCGAAGTCACTGGAGCTCGCTTATCATAAACAAGACTCTTCATATGACCCCAGAAATAAAAATCCATAGGTGTAAGATCTGGAGAACGAGGAGGCCATGCGACAGGTCCCAATCGGCCGATCCATCGGCAAGGGTATTGAGAGACTAAAAATTCTCGTACACTCCTCACTGTGTGAGCAGTGAGGAGTGTACCATATTCCTTGAAAGTGACTCAAAGGAATATCTTCCAATAGATCGGGCAGAGTTTTCCTCAAAAATTGATTATAGCCATTTCCAGTCAATGTTTCAGGAAGAATGTACGGTCCTATAATGAATCCATCCTTCATTCCCGCCCAAACATTGACAGAAAATCACTTCTGGCTATTTTTTGCTACTGTTGCATGTGGATTTTCCCTTTCCCATATTATATTATTTTTGTTGTTGAAGAAACCATCTCTGTGGAATGTTGCTTCATCAGTAAACAGTATGAGACGTAGGAAATTCCTATTCTCACGTGTCCTTCTTAAAATAAATTCACAGAATTCTTTCCTCTTCTCAAAATCACCTTCTAAGGTTTGACATGAACGGAAAGGGTACGGATGGTAGCTATTTCTTTTCAAAACTCTCCATACATTGGATTTACTCTTATTCACACTTGGATGATTTGCTAGAGTTCTCGTTGATAACATCGGATTTTCACTCACTAAATCCAGGATACGTTCTTCGTTATTTCGGATTGTTTCCTTCTTCTTCTTGCGGTGAAGAATACCTTCTTCACGTAATTTACGCACTGTTTCTATGAAAGTTTTAAAATTAGGAACGTTTCGGCTTGGAAATCTGCGAGCGTAAATTTCCCTTGCTTTTCTCCCTGAGGAATTCGCTTCATAATAAGCCTGAACCATATCATTTTTTCTAAAAGTGAATATTTCATTTTCGTTTGCTGAAAAGTCGTTTCAATATACTCGAATTATTCAGTAAAATTCAAATAACCTGTCAAATTCTATCAGCTACTGTTGCTCGGCAACGAAAATTAATATACTCAGGACCTTAGAACAGACTCATATTTCACATTAATACTTAACTCAGAGTAGGGAGTTCAACTCTCAATGATGTTTCACTGATTTTTTCTAATTCATTTTGCAATCTGGAATGTTTCGACATACAAATTCAAAAATTATGGGCCTAAGAACACAAGCTGTGTCATGTTTTTTTATTATTTCAGATATTCGAACGGGACATTTGAATGGCTGTAAAAACGAAACCGTTTGATAATTTTCGATTCTGTTTTCATATTCGTGTTAGGTATAAAAGTAAGTACAATCGTGAAAAATTTCATCAATTTCGAGTGAAATTTTTTTTCGCTGTAGACATGTAAAAAAAAAAGTTGTGTTCGATTTTTGAAAAAATTTTTTCACAGATATCCTTCAAAAATTGTGCTAATTTAGGAAATGAAAATCAATTTGGCAACCGAAAAAAAAAATCACGAACATTGCAGGTTTTCCGCCATTTTGTAATTTTTTTTTCGGAGCTCTACACCATTTCTGAATGAAGCATCCAAAAATACTACGATATGACAAGAAACCATTACTTCCAGTCTTATACATAACCCACCACACTCAATATAATAACGCTCGAAAATGACATTAAACATCATGTATCTCCCTTATGCTTCGAAAACGGGAAATATGTCATAAGAAAAAAATGATTCTCCCGATGTTCTCTATACGTCATATGAGTTTGTCCAGTTTATGATGAAACACCCTGTATATGTTTCGAGGACTTTCCCTTTCCGGGCTTCATAAAGTAGACATAGCGTTTCATTTCTTCCGCGCCAGTTAATACAACGAGCAAGTCGACATCTTCTCCTACAATGACGACTTTCTCGTAGACTGAAGATAGATTCAGAGCAGTTGCAACGATCAATGTATCAGCATCTTCGTTGCTCTGTATAGCATTGTATCCAATATGTTGCAGTTTTGACATCAACAAAGTTATTAATCTGGCCTTGTTCTTGTCGTTTGACAGAAACTTCTCTTGGCTTGTTGTTGATGGCATGGATTCAACTGAGAGAGTTTTCATTCGACTTAGACGCTCTGCAGTTTTCGTACCCCTGGCTGTGACGTCTTCTGGATACCCGTTAAAAACAACGGTGACACGATCGCCATAATGTTTCCGAATATAGTTGATGTATGTTTTGCAAATTTCACCGTACACGTCGCCACTCCGACATATAACTTTATGTAGCAAGTGACCACCATCGATAACATATTGTACATCCCCTGAAGTCACATTGTCGTCAGTTGGAGTGAACAGATCAGAAAGAACAGATTTTTTGCTCTTTCGCATGCCACTTTCATCGAAAAGAGATAGAGGGTAAGAACCGAGCTCATAGGCGAAGAAACCTCGAAGTTGCTGCTGAGATTCCTTGGTAAAAGAAATCCGTTGGAACCTTGGTCCTCGATATTCAAAATTTCAAATGCTTTGGAAAAATCGGGTATCGTAAAAATATGAGTTTACAATATGACTAGCGATAACAAACCTTGGGATCATATACAAAGGCGATATGAGTATTCCGTAGCATATTATTTTCGGGTTCTCCATGCCATTTCTGTACCTGAGTCTTCATCGCGATCCCCTGATCGCGCGCGAACGCCTTGATAGGGTCCGAGGCAATCTCGTGGCTGCTTTCAGCTTTTCCACTGATCCAAAAAGGTAGAAACTTCAGTAACTGAATGATCCTATAATAAACAACTTTGTATTAACTTTCCCACCTTGTCAGAATTTTTTTACCAGTGTTATTTCAAAAATTGTACTTTTTCATTAATAAAAAATTTTGCATCGAACAAAAAAGGTGGAAATTTTTATACAAGATTGATAATTATTTATTACACCATCCTTCAAAATTTCTACCCACGAACAACTTTTTTCCCGAAGTTATGAACAAAAAAACCTTCTTCACCCCTTTTAACCCCTAGCGTTCCCCCCAGAGGGTAGAAAAATTTTATACCTTCATGTTTCACAGTCCCCAACAACATATCAAAAAATTACGCTGTTGCTAATTATTTGCGATTCAGAGGCTTTATTGACTGGCCTATATACGATCATGGGTAATATGATCGATAATATTGAGGAATTCTTTTTGTCGAGCCTCGTGTGGTGCGTCGTCCTTGTCTAGTTTCCCCATAAATATCTAGGTTTATTTTGATAGTGGGTATCTTCCATGGGGGAATTTCTTGGGCTCTTTGTGATATGATCTCCGGCAACTGGATCTGGTTTTTTGCAACAAATTCAGCGTATCTAATGCTAGCTGGTCGTGTTATTGTTGGGCGTGATCTATAATCATCCTCGTTTTCGAAAATCTGTTGATTATTATAATGCAGATTAAATGTTTTCAACCGAGTCATGTAGGAAGTAAGCAATCTATCTCTCCTCAATTCAAGTAGCAAAAGCCCCGATTCACAATATAGACTAGCTGTGGGACTGGTTCGGAATGCACCGATACAAATACGGATTCCGAGGTTATGAATTCGATCTAGTTCGTTGAGGATCGTTTTTCTTGCTGACGAGTATACTTTTAGTATAGTATAACGGTAACGGTATTATAACGGATTACGGTAGTCCGTAATCTATTCGAGAAAGTAATAGACTTTGGTATATTTGCAGTAATTTTTTTGGTTCAGTTACCCATTTGGTGTGTGCTAATACTTTGATAATATCGATTATTTTTTTGCATCTTTTCTTCAGTGAATCAATGTGTGGCCGCCATGTGAGTTTATGATCCAGCGTAAGCCCTAAGAACTTAATAGAATCAGAGCATGAAATATGACCATTGTATATGTACTATAGAAATGGATCTGGGTGTAATTTACTCTGCAGAAATGAACACAATGTGTCTCTTCCTTTGAAAACCTGAAGCCAACTTTACGGCCGTTCGCCAGTATAATATTTATACCCTTCTGGTGTTCATTTGTCATATTGTTCATGTCATCTCCCGATAAAGCTATTGTAAGATCATCCACGTATAGTAGCTTCAGTAGCTTCCATTGTGAATGGAAGTTTATAGTCATGAGATGTAGTTCGCTGTTCAGGGGTGAAATTGAGGTTGATTTCTTTCGAACTTTTTTCTTTCAAGAATTCATTTTCATAGTTAGTTGAACTACTGGCTTTTTCAAATTGGTCGGCTAATATTTCTGTTATTTCTATCAGGTCTGTAGAGATTTGGGCATTCGGTTTCTGAAAGCAGCGTGGCCTGCTCTCACTGTGCCTTCCTGAAATGGATTTGATTTTTTTCCAAGTACGTTGTACATTAGCGTCACAAGTTATTGTGGAAGTAAACTGGTTCCAAGAGTTTCTTTTACTTTCAAGTATAAGGCATCTACTTGAATGCTATCAGATTAGCTGCTCTAGGTGTTCTCTTGAATAAATTGAGCGCGAGTTTTTTCGCTCTTTTGCTATCCCTGACGTCGTTATTTCACCAAGGAATCGAATGCCTTATAATTCTTTCTTTAGTTCTTGGAATGCTGTTGTGAGCTGTGGACTTTATAGCAAAGACCTTTTATCCTTATGATAAGTCTATTCTTTATAGCATCTGTAATTGATACAACCGTAAGGTTTTCTGGTACATTCAGACTTTGCATGTAAGTAATCCAATCTGCTCTTGAAGTGATCAATTTTTCTCCAATATGTTCAACTGGTCTGGCCACATTTGTTTCGACTACAATAGGAAAATGGTCACTGTTGTGGAGGTCATCAACCTTCCAATTGAGTCTATCAGCTATTCCACTGTGAAATGATTGCTTTTTTTGTTAGAATGTGTGTCAGAGCCATCATTGAGGAGTATTATATTTTCGCTTTCAAGCCACCTTTCAAGGTCACTTCCTCTAGTACTATCTGTCAGAGAACCCCACAGTGTGTTGTGGGCGTTGAAATCACCATAAGAATAAAAGGTGTGTGCAATTGATTCACTAAGTTCTCTATCTCATGTATCTCCCAGTTAGAGTTAGGTAGGTAAATAGAGCAGGTAGATATTTTCATCGGAATCTCCATTGCAACAGCCTGAAGGCCTGTATTCAGGGAGATACTGTTATATCGTGAGCCATTTTTCACCAGAATCCCAACACCGCCACATTTCCGTTCACCGATTTCAAAATCTTTTCGCACTATTTGATACCCTTTGAGAAAATATGGTTGTTCAGTTCCAAAGTGTGTTTTTTGTAAGCATATACACGCCGGGTCATATTTGCGAAGGAGTAGTTTCATATCACAATAACTTCTAATGCAGCCTCTACAATATGCAATATGATTTTCTTCGATATATCGTTGTTATTGATTTGGTTCATGATGATAACCTAAAAGTATGTATTATAAAATATAAATAAAAAATAGATATATGGCCGAGTGAATAAGGGTATATCAAATTTGAGAAAGAACTGATAAAGAGGATACATTAATGAATACCGATAAAAATATCTTAAGATATATTATGTATAATGTATTAGTGGTTGTGAAATAAAAGTAAAAAAAAATCTTTTCATTTTCAGGAATATGAACATAAATACAGATATTAGGTGTTTGTCGATGGTCCTGCGATGTTTGTCATGAATGCTTGTGGGTCAGGTACGTTGTTATTGATTTCTTTTCCTTTCTGCTGCCCGATATTTTTTGCAGATTTGCTAAGATTCTTGAAATCTTTTTTTGACCTTTGTCTCCATCCACCTCTTCTACTCATGTTCTGGTGTGATTCAGCGGATACCTGACTCCCGTCAGAAATATCCGTTTCTTCTACTGGATAATTAGCTTTTCTTTTAGGAATGGTTGATGCTTCAGAACCGGTTTTCTATGTAGGAGTCAGATTGTCTTCTAATCGAGATAGTTGGTATGATATTGGGGTGGAAGAATTCTGATATGCAATTTTTCATGACGTTCTCGAGACATGATATTATTTTCTGAAATATATCCTCTTCATTTTTAGTGTGACTCGTCGAAGCTTGGGCATATGAGATGTTTGGTTTTGGGGTATTGATGATAACTCTCTTCTTAGCTTCAAATTATGTCAATTTTTCTGTAACTTGCAGTCTTTGTATTGCTTGTTCAGTTTTATATTTAGGACATCCTCTGTATCTTGCGGGGTGATTACCATTACAGTTGATGCATGTTGGATCATTCTCACAGGGTTTGACCTTCATGTAATGGTTTTCCACATGAACATAATGGTTCATTTGTACAATTTAATGTTTTGTGACCTAGTTTTTGACATCTGAAACATCTTTTTGGAGCCGGTATATTTGGTTGTACTTCCAGATTATACGACATGGCAACTTTAATTGTTTTCGGTAGAGTTGGATTGTTGCTGAAAGTGAGTATGTGATTAGGGGTGTCGGGTGTCTATCAGTTGTTCGTCTTTCTTTATTTTAATCCGTTCAACTTTTACAATACCAAGTTCCTTCAATTCTTCTTTAATTTCATCTTCTTTGCAATTTAGTAAATCTTTACGAAAAATTACTCCTTTAGGTACTTGTTTTCGGGGTGGTATGTGGTGCAACGGTCACAGCATGGTCAGCAAATCTTGTTACTTTCATCAATCTTTTCGTTTGTTCGTCTGATTTAGTTTCTACTAGTAATCCATCTTTAATTTTTGGATATTCTTCGTTTCTCCAATTAATCCATACATGTTTTTTTGTATCAAAAATTTGCTCACTTTATTAAAATCAATTTCATCAATCCTTTTTACAACTAGGAACCAGGGAATATTTTCCTCCGTCACCTTCGTTGTTGACGGTTCAGAGCCTTTCGGCTGCTGGCCAGAGTTGGAGGGGTTTCTAGTGTCCCACCCTTAACACTACCCGTATAAGTTATAATATTTTGTGACACGAGAAAGCTCTGAAATAAACTCGATCATAGCAGAGCAGGCTCAATATAGAAGGGCTATATTACAACCGAAGGACGCCAGGTATTGCCTGCATTGCCTGCATTCACCGAACGAAGAATGTTGCCACCGCTCCGCTCGCTACCTAGCATAAACAGAAAGCGCTCCCAAAATGCCCGCTTCTCCAGAACGTGTTGAGTTTGTAGCGTATGTGCCACGGACGATTCCGCAACAGTTCCACAACTGTTACGTTCGGTAAATGCAGGCATTGACGCAGTGCCATTCACCCCATCGGCACGGCAAACTCCTAAGGGTTGCGGATTCGAAATGGTTTTCTCCAATCGGGATTTTTGAAAGTAGGCGGACGGTCATTGTCCCAGTTAGTCGCCTCTTACGACAGGCAGGAGGATCCCTGGGCCTATTCTAACCCCGGTCCCAGAGGGGGGCTACCTGATGAAATTAAAAGTATTCAAAGTGAAGTAATTTTCAAGAAAAATCTCAAGAGCTACCTGTTTGAAAATGGTTTTTATAAGTTGAACGATTTCTTGAAATGAATGTTTTTATGTGAATTGTTTCTTGTTTGTCTTTTCAATATACATAATGTATCTTTTAAATGACTGCTTATGCAGTTAAGTATAGTACTCATTGCTGTTTACCTCAGCAGTTTTACTTTTTATTTTTTGTTGACAATTTTCTACACAATACTTGTATTCATTGTCTATGGAAATAAAGAATATTATTATTATCATTATTATAAGTTTATTATTAATATTATAATAATTATAAATAATGTGCTCGTCCAAAGCATTTGATGTGAGTACTTTTGGTTGTGGCTCTGATAAATGAATCGTATCGCATTGTCTCGAGAAACTCTTCTTAATTTGATATATTTTAAATTTTTTTTTCGTTTAGTATCTTCAGGTGCTCCATAAAAAATTATTGCACATTTAAAAAAAAATTAAAAAAAATTGTTCGGTTTTGTTCACAACAACTCCCTTCATTTTTGAGATATCTTATCCATTCAAAAACCATTTTGAAGATCAATTCAAAATTTATAGTATTCAAACGGTTAAGGGTTGAATGGCGCAAGAAAGAGGTTACTTTCGCTATCAACCTAACTGAAAGTAGTGATATCTTTGTCAATTTTTATGGTACTGGAAAGATCAGAACAGCATTTTTGCTGAAAAAAACAAATTTTTGTACTCATTTTTTTGTATCTTTCTTCATTTTTTATTTACACGGAGAAAAAGGCAGATTTCAAGGAAATTTAAAAGTGCGCTTTCAGTCAAACTTATAGAGCATATGAACAACAATAAAAAAAAGGTTCGTCTATGGAAATCGATGTATATGTGGGGTTAGTTTGAATACCTATTTTTTCGTGAAAAATATGGCTCGTCAATCTTTTTTGCATTGTATTTCGCTGAGTTTATATGCAATCGTTTTTCAACATCGCTCATTTAAATTTTTTTTTGAAGCACTACAAAAATGTTCCGAGCATTATTCCCGTAACATCAATAGTTTTTTCCGTAATTTCAAGTTGAATGTATCGAATCAAACATTCCTACACTTTATTTCGTTTAATGCATAGTTTTTGTGTTATTCGTAAATATCCGTCCCACAAAGAGTAATTTTTCAATGAAAATATCATGCTCCAATTACGAATAACTAAAAAAGTATGGAGTTTTCACCCCTTAGATGAAAGCATACTTTGGCATATGAGCTATTTCCTACCTACTGTGAAAATTTTAAGTAAATCGATGCATCTCAAAAGAATTCGTAACGAATATCCTCATTGAATGGACTATTAGACCTATTAAAACAGTGAATTAAATCAGTTCTAATATTTGGTAAATGTCAGTTATTTATTCATCAATGATTCTACAAATAATTGGAAGGTGGTATATTGTCTTTTTTAAATTTATGGTGCAGTTCCTCTTTCGAATTTCTAAATAATACACTTTGTCACAACCTGAACGGTTTTTGGATAAAGAATACGATAAATGCAAATCACATTGAATAATTTTTCATCGAAAATAATTATTGTTTTTTCACCACCGTATAAGGATATTTCGTATACGTGTTAGTAGTGTTCGAAAAGCCTTCCGCTGTCAAAATGTTTTCGTTCAATCTGGATTCTTGAAAGTTTCTTTTCTATATCTTCTTCCAATAAGTTACTCGAGTAAAAGAGAAATAACTTACTTGTCTCAAATTTACAAAATACTTATTTTCGTTGCAAGGTTTTCAGATTTGAAGAAACATGAAATTGTCATTTCGCTATTAACGAAATTTCAGGACGCCTCAAAATTTTTCCTATCCTACCTTCACCTCGGGGATGTTCACCTCAGAATTCCCTGTGCCAAACCACCCCCCACCCCCCTCCCCAGCAAAAAAATCTATTTCCACTCTGTTTGTTGATTTACGAATTTTGATAATGTAGTAGTTGCTCAAAGTAACATAACCTAACCTATGGTCTGGAGAATCTATTTTCGATGACAAACTCAAATTACAGATTCATCAGTTATATAGCTGGAGACAAGACTCCCAAAGCTTTAGTTCCACACAATCTGCAGGCATCGAAAGCTGCCATCTCATTATGGAGGGCTATGAACTCATTGTCACAACCATTGGCCGATATAACCACGCTGATCCTAGATAACCTACATGTTTTGGAACTTAAACAAAAAGAACTGGAGGAAAGTTGCCTACTCAACGAACGTTTCTACAAGGTGAAAGAGAAACTTTGCGTCCCAGTGATCAATTTAGATGTTACTAAATTGGAAAAACCAGCTACTGTGTGCTGTGCAACGAAATGCCCATTGAATGTAAGAACAAATTTTACTGATGAAATATTCTCCTTGTTTCATTCATTCTTAATTCTAGTTAAATGGACGGACCTCTTTTAACCCTATGAGGATGTGTCACGAAACTTGTGATTTGAGTGATTTTTCACAGGATATCTTCGGAATCCTTGGAGCACCTGAATTACGAAACTGCACAACGATAAATTCAAATACCAGGACTTGTAACGAATGCCGCTGTTCTCCAGATGAACACATGCACATTTGTTACACAACCAAAAGGGTTGGGGATCGTACAATCATCGACCAACACGTCATTAAGGGGATATCAACAAGAGTGGAAGTAGAGGCACTGGCAATGAGATTAAGACAAGAAATACGTAAAAAAAAAGCTGAACTTGAATATGAAAGGGATGTGATCATTCACTGTGCCGCAAGGTTTTCTGGATTTTTACAGAAGCACTCAATCAAGTCTTACATCGACGGTTACAGAAATTTTATGAACTTTATTAATGTACGGTAAGCTTTTCAAATCATCATTTTTCAATCTTTCGGTAACATAAATATTTACTAAAATTCCCCACTGAAAGTATTAGCCAAATTTTCTTCAGGATAAATTAGTGAATGACATGCTCTCCCCAGAGGAAATTTCCAATTTTTCCAATGATTATTTTCCTCACATGTCGTTTTAGAGTGTAACGCAAAATTATTCAAACAATTCCTTCAACGAACCAACCGATTTTTATCGGTGTCTTCCAATGAAAACCGAGACGAAAACTTAACACCTGGATTTTCTGGCTTTGAAAAGAAAATGCGGAAAATCCCTTAGATCGGTCAGTTTCTGATTCGAGACAGAATAACTTTCCCCACCATTTCCGTTATTGAAACCCCCTAACGGGGTGAGCACACCCCTTGGGTTTTAATAGGGATGAGGGGTGTTGCGATACCTCATTTCCATGATGTAGTAGGTCTTATCTGAACCTGAATGTATGCCTTATGAATTTGAATCGACAACGAAATGAACGATTAAATGGTGAAAAAGTACTAACTACTTAATACCTTTGAAATAAGTGTGATATACTCGAGATAAATTCCACGTTCGCTGTTATTTCATTATGGGTCGATTTTTTGATGCGAAATTTTTGGTTCAGATAGAACTAGATACGATCTTTAAAATTATTTATTGCAAAATCCCCCATCCCTTTTCGAAATCAAGGGGTTGTGTTCAAATCTGTTGGATGTTTGAATCGCGGGAATGAAAAAGGCGAAAAAAAATGACGAATTGACGGGTCCGAACGATTTTCCACATTTTTATTATGAAGTTAGAACATCGAGGTGGTAAGTTTCCGTTTAACCATCATGTGTTTTATGCAAAACGATGATTCCAAAAATCGTAGATCCAAACGGTTGGCGAAAAATCGTAACTCATTATATGTAAAGGGTGATTATTTTAGAGGCGGAGAACTTCAAATCGTAATAAAACACCCAAAATAAAAATTTATGAACATAGGTTTTTATAACGGATAATTCTTTGGCATTTAACATTTGAAAATTATTTCGGGTATGTGGTCACCGCCGCTGGCACGTACATGACGTAATGTTGAGGCCCAATTTTCACACACCTTTCGCTGTAAATCTGGCTGTATTTCGGCAATTACCCGTCGAATATTGACTTCCAGGTGCTCAATCGTTTGTGGTTTTTCGACGTAGACTTGTGATTTCACATATTTCCAGAGAAAATAGTCCAAAGGCGTCAAGTCTCACGAACGCGGTGGCCAGTTTTCCAGAGGTCCATTTCGGGAAATCACTCGATCATCAAAGGTCTCTCTCAATAAATTAATTGTATCGCGGGCTGTGTGACATGTGGCACCGTCATGCTGAAACCACATGTCTGCGACGTTAATACCTCTCAATCGGGAAACAAAAAAATTATTAATCATGTCTCTGTATCGTTCACCATTGACTGTAACATTCTGACCATCATCATTTTTGAAGACATATGGACCAGGGATGTTGCGGATATTCGCATCCGCATCCGCAAATGCGGAGCTTCCGCATAGATTTCTTCTTCCGCATCCGCATCCGAATCCGCAAAAACCAATGCGGATTTTCATGCGGATGCGGATGTAATATAATTTGTGAGTTGTGCAGTGTCGCCATCTCAGGGCCAACAAAATATGTTAGTGTTCCGTTTAGAAAATGCTAAATATACACTTTTTCAATTTTGAAAGTGTCAGAAAGATGCTAGTTTTTCACTGTTACTTCTTTCTGTAGCTATTTCTGAAACCGAAACATCTGCATCCAAGAGGGTGGAATTTCCGACACACCCCTCTATTCTGTTTATATTCATACTGGTTATTCTCTTTTCGAAACACTTTCCAAATACATATTTTATTATACCATCTGTTTTTTTTTCCGGTAAGTCCGAAATTCCAATCCGTCTCCTTTCTAACGACCGCCTGTGGTCCCAGTCCCAAGATTTCTTATCGCCCGTGATATTAAAATGTCATATTTTTGCGATACCCGTTGTTTCAGAAGCATTTGAAATGTTGAAGGAAAGTTGAGGGACCAAGCGTCTTTGAACATGAATTATGATTCGCGAATCGGGGGAAACATTTTCATCTGAATTGCGTATTTTTTGGTTGTTGCGGTTTTTTTTTTGATTTGACAGAGATCTCCCCAAGAAAAAGAGCCAGATGTTCGTCCGATCAGTGAGAATTGTCTACGTTTGTTAACCTAAACAACCCGGGTTGTTGCAAGCTCATAAAACGTTTATAGGGGCTATAAAATTCGCCTAGTTTGACGATTTTTGGGCATCTGTTGATGATAAAGATTGAAAAAAATTCATTTCTACTTTCGGAATATGGCATATTGGAAAACGTGAGAGTTGCGATAAGAAAAAAATGGGCGTGTGCTCTTCGCACGAGAATTTGAATAATGGGAACGAAGAAATTGGTGAAAAAGTTCCGATGCGTTTGTTATGGTGCAATACTTATTTATTGTAAATGAACCATAACGTGTTTTTTGGCCTTGTGGATTACTTGTCGAATAGTAAATTTTTGTGAGATTTTGAATAATATTGTGACTATTATGATACAGTTGATCATAGTGCGGAGTGTACGTGTACTCGAATTATTGTTTATTGGGAAATATTAAGGTAAATGCCATTATATTTCTCGGGTAGTACGTTTCATTGTTTACGATATTATCACCGATAGCACGAAGAATTTTGTCGAGCAATTATTCAGTAGCGCGGGTTTAATTTACGAACCTCTGCGTCACCGCCTTGAAGCAGAAAAGGCGGCAAAATTACTTTTTATAAAGTATAATGCTCCAATTTTCAATTTCTCTTACTAATATAAAAATAAGTAAGTGAAGTTAAAAAAAACATGTAGGTAAATACTTACACTCGATATACTTAATACTAATTTACTTCAAAAATGTTAATAACTGCTTTATCGTTGTTGTTTTAATTCTTTACTCGTATACTATTTTTAAATGAGATCTTAAACATCCGCATCCGCATCGCATCCGCATCCGCGGATGTGAGTTTTCGAAAATCCGCATCCGCATCCGCATCCGCGGATGTGAAAAAATCGGCATCCGCAACATCCCTGATATGGACCAATGATCCCACCGGCCCATAAAGCGCACCAAACAGTGACTGTTTCTGGATGTAATGGTGTTTCGACAAAGGCTTATGGATTATTATCGCTCCATATGCGACAAAAACCGAAAGTGTGCTTCATCACTGAACAATATTTTCTAATAAAATTGTGGATCAATAACAATTTCTTTTTCGGTCCATTCAGCAAATGTAAGGCGCAAACGATGATCTTGTGGTTTTAATTCCTGTACAAGTTGCATCTTGAAAGGTTTTAAACAAAGATCTTTTCGCAAAATATTCCTCAAAGTGGATGCACATAAGCTCAATTCTTGAGCGCGATGACGAATGGACACATTTGGGTCTTCGTTAACACTTCTTCGCAAACCATCAATGGTTTGAATTGGTTGAGGCTTTCGCGGCCATCGTTCAATGTGACATGTTTTTCGAGCATTTAGGCAGTCGTCGTAGATTCTCAGGCAGTTCAGTCCAGTGAGAACATCTCCTGAAATATAACTCCTGAAGATGCCAGACACTCGAACTGGCGAAACGTCGAGAACTAATCTACGACGACGGCCTAAATGCTCGAAAGAACATGTCACATCAATGGTTTGTTGTGTACGCACTGTCCGACGTCTAACGGGATGCGCAGTATCATTTAAGGTAAACGTATTGTAAAAACGATCTATAGTATCTTTAATTAATCGTTCTGAATTACGATTATGATAACCATAAAATAGACGTAATGTCCGGTAAGGTGCTCGAATTGAACTATGGTTTTAGTAATGAATTTTACTAAGTTGCCAGCGTTGCACCGGAACAAGTCTAGGCATGATGAATTTGCCAAAGAAAACTTAATTTAAATTAACAAAAAACTGTCAAATCGGTCACCATGGAAATTTTTCATTTGAATTAAAAGTTCTCCGTCTCTAAAATAATCACCCTTTATATTACCCGACAAACAGGATTGACAAACGGCAGTAAAGGCACTGTTGGGTCATTCTCCGGAAACCGTGTCTTTTGAGCGATACTTTTGAGTTCAACAAAAAAGTTTACAAATTTCATTTAAATGAGGATTTTTGTCATTATCAAAACCTAACTGTTCGATAAAAGTGAATAACACCTGTCATTCCTGCATTTTAGCTATTTTCAGAAAAATGTTTGGTCAAGATAGTACACGGGAATGACCGATGGTCCTCGGAATGATCTAAATAATGCTATCAGGATTCTGGATAGGAAGTGATTCGAAACTTTGATGAAATTTCAGCAGAATATTTTTTCACGACCTTAAAGGGGTCGCTCCAACCCCACAAAATTGAAAAGGGTAGGGGGGTAAAGTGATACTCCATTTGAAAGGTCTCTTCACATCGGTGTATGATAATATTTGTGTTCTGTGATGATAACGTTGTTTTTGTGAACCATTTCCGCTAAAAATCAATTAACTAGCTCAAACTTTCGGGACTCAGCCTGAAAATTTTAACGAACTACGCCAACGAATTGTGAATGTGTGTCATCAAATAACTGTAATTATGCTGAACCATGTTAGAAGTTTTCAGTCGAAATTTGATTTAAAAACATTTAAAACACAAAAACAGATATAACTTTCCAGTTAGCATGATAAAAGAGAATCGACGTGTTTCGGGAAATATTTCCAATCGCTATGTGATAAGAAATGTACGAGGTGGCTCCTCTGAGGACAAATACCCTGTATATCTAAATATAATAATGATCAAAGATGCCGTTATCACGAAATACATAATTAGCATAGGTAATTAATTTTTTTCACAAACATCTAGAACATAAGGAAATTTGCTCATTTTGCATTTTTGTGTAATATCGCACGACATTATTTTTTGATAATAATGATGCTCAATTATCTCCCCAAACATTGTCTATAATTATTGGGTTTGATGGAGATCCAATATCATTCCAATACAGAATTTATTTGGGGCACGCGAGCCTTCAGGCGATTTAGTTTTGCGGATAATATTCTTCATTCTATGGCACTTCTGCCTATATTTATTTCTGTTTCTTTTTGTCTCTGTGTCTTCCTGACCTTCTCCTGTTCGACATTCTTTGGCGTTGATTTTCCCGACAATCTCGAAATTAATCATCAGAACTTTCTGGAGGAGTATTTTCAGCTAAATGTTTCTCTATATCTATTTAAAGTTTTTTTGCTCTGCTATGAATTCTTGTATTAATTCTCCGTTTCTTCTTTTGCAACCTTTGTTGCCTTGGAGTCATTTCATGTATGGTTGTTTCATTTTTCCTTCGTTCTGCTTCCTATAATTATAGGAAGCCAACTAATTCTTTCACGACATTATCTTTCTTTTTTCCCTTTCTCCTCAGTTGTTTCTTCGACTACGAGCAATATTTCTGTAGAAAAAACTATGTTCATCATTATCCAGTCATTATACTGTATACTCATTACCGTGGTAGAGCAATCATTCCCGTGTTATGGATTTCCCACGGGAATGACATCCACGGGAATATCAAAAGTGATATTTTACTCTCGTATTATTAGAAAAACATATTTTAATTATGAGAAAACAAAATATTTTATGAATGTTGCGTATAATGAAATGATAAAACAATGAATTTTAACAAAATTTCAATTTTTACCTCAAAAAATTTTCCACCACGGGAATGACACACCGATCTCAACTCTTTCGCTAACTAGTAGAATTCTTATGTTCAATCATATAAACACAACTGACGTTATAAACAATCGGAAATGACTATTAGGCTCTTTTCAAACTACTGGGTAGGGGTTAACGCGTTAAATTCGAATCATTTGATGAAATTCATGATCTGCCACGGAAATGATCATTTTCGTCTGTGAATTCTTTTTTCAAATACAAGAAAAATTTTCACTATTCCGTTCGAACTAATGTGGCAGACTATAATACATGTTACAATATTCCAGTGAATGTATCTCATCTGGTTTTCGTCTTTTCAGGAATGTGAATTATGACCGTTCTCAAGTTCTTGAACCATTGAATTACATACCACGGGAATGACAATTTCGAGATACTCACCTAAATAAAAAAAATTATGAATGAATGAAAAAACTGGTTCAAACTGATATACTACCTGAGTTTTCTGTTCCCAGAAAAAAAAATGTATATATTTGAGAAGAGGGGAAAGAACTGAAGCGAACAAGGAATTTCTCCGCATGTGATTTTAATACTCAATAATTCTAGTCAAATCTGAATATTTAGACAACACAGTAGGTAACTTATATTTCGAAAAACCCAATTTTATTGCGTATTTATTAATTCTATCGATCTATTCGAATCTTAGGCCTTTTGTCAGGCACCTATTCTTGGGGTCACAAAGTTGAAATAAAATGAATGAACAGATTTGTGTTCGGAATAATTTCGTTATTTTACCTCTGAAAACGACAACATTTATTCATTGAATATTAGTTTAAATCAAGGGTTGACAATCAAATAAGCACATATTAACGTTTTGAAAAACGATAATAATTTTGGAAACCTTCATCTTGAAGCCCTCAAAAATTGGGTCATGAACATGAACGAAAAGAGAGTCTGTATTTGGAGAAATTTCATTTCAATTAGTGATGACACCGAACGTTTCATCCATTTATTTCATAGTAACCATAATGCTTATTATCGTTATAATATTTTACGTTATATAGAATTTTTTATAATAAGATTTCTAGAATTGTGAGAAAATATGAAAATAATTTAACGCCTAAGGCTGAACTTATTTCTTCAAAAGAGGGAGGTATTACACAGTAGCTAAGCAGACTTCCACAGGAAGTAATAGGATACTTCTTTATATCGTTGATTGAAGTATTTTTGGGAAGACACCCAACCAAAGTGTTTTCAGTCCTCCTTCCCCTCGCATCCCTCGTCCATCATTTAACTGCCGTAATGTGGCGCCCTCGCGAAATAACGAATCCGAAAAACAGACTTCTGGATTTCTCAACTCTCGGTAAATTTTAAACAGTAACCCGATTTGGATGAGTCTTGATACCAGATGTGGAATTTTTTCTGATGAACAGATGTTTCTTATTGCAGTACCTAGTAGTAGTAACCTCAGTTTGTCTATTTTCTTCTGACTCGAGATTCTGTTGATATATGAAATTCGTTTTCAGGAAAAATTTTTGCTTGAATATTTGTTGATGATATTTAGGAATAGCCCCCAATTTCATCAACGTAATACTAAAATTCTATAGTAATTGGGAAAAAGAGTATGACTTAAAGTTAACGCATTCTTTTAATTCAAGTTTATTTGCTTATTTTTTTGTGGGACTACTATAATTTGAAAGGTTATACAATTTTTCAAATTATATATATATATATATATTCTTATGAAAATAGAGAGCTAAAATAATACAATAAATGTTGAAACCAAAAGTACCTAAGCTGAGGTAAAAAAAGAACGGGATATCACAACATTCTTCGTATGATACTATAGAATCATACGATACTATCATCACTAGTATCATACGATACTATAGAGCCAGGGGAAAAAACCTCAGCCGAAAAAACCTGCCTCCCCGTAAAAAAAATAACATAAAATATTAAATATCAGGAAAAATCTTGAAAGACATCAGTGTGAGATAATCTTCATGTTATCTGTCGATGGGCTCAGAATAAACAGATTCTTCCCAAAACGGCTAGCAATTCTTAACCTGAAATGAAAAAAGAAAAAGCAAAAATAATAAATAAATAATCAAATAATTTTGAAATTAACCACCCATTTTATAAATGCATTTGTTACTTTATGTATAGCCTCAAAACCATCTTGAAATTCATAAATGGGACAACTATTTATAAGATGTTCTATAGTCTCCTCATTCCCCACACTCACAACCAGGACTCTCAACCGAATTCCATCGGGAGAGCATGCTATTGCATCGTCCATGGCCTGTTCTAATGCGATTTAGAATAGACCATATTCTCCTGGGAAGGTCAAACCAGGAACTCTGATGGAAGGATCAGAAATAAGATCTTTATTGAAAAAATTGGATACATTCCATTCAGATTGCCACATTTCTTTGTCGCTTCTATTCATATTAGTCAGAAAATTTGACCAAAAACGTTTACGCGACTTCAATCTGGGGACCCTCATCTGGAATATAGGTGAGTATGGGAAATGAATTTGGAAAGGAATTGAATTTGTTCCAAAAATTCAAAGCTGTTGTCTCCCTGCGAATATGGGGAGGGATAATATTTGAGAGGACTGGTAACCAAGGAGTAGGTGTAGACTTGATACTACCCAGTAATAATCCTCATAGAAAAATTTAGTTAGGCATCAATTTTTTTATCATGAACACTGTTCAACCAAACAGGACAACAATATTCAGCAGCAGAAAAAACCAAAGCAAGCGCTGCTGTTCGAAGTATTATTACGATGAAGTATATAGACTTATCTAATTTTGGCCATTTAATGACTTATACTTCTTTTCCTGAGCCACCAAGAATTCCAAACTGCAATAATTTGAGATGTTTGAGATTCGCTGAAATGTACGTAAATATAAATAAAGGAACAGAAAATTATCCAAAATTTTTGGTGATTTGCAAGAAGCTATATCTCAGTGAAAAATGGTTGTATGGGAAATAAAAAAATTACTATTGAAGCTTGAAGACTCTTGTTTCCCAACTTATGGGATAACAATTTTTCGGAAAATCAGTAGCTATGCAAGTCTCGGATAAATCAGGAAGAAAAAATGTTTGAGATTTTTCAATTTTTTTTATCTACGAGCATGGAAAAATTTTTCGAGCCAGACCGATGCAAAGAAACACATAGCCCGTTTATTCCAACAAATAAAATTAACCCGGCCCGACGTTGGCAAAGTGCTGACAATTTGTGTCGGCAATGTTTCGGCGTGCCGACACTGTTTAGACTCGACATTTTTAATAAAGCGTCCGATCGTCCGACAGCCGCTCGAGGGACTGATACCCGATATATCGCTGCAGCAGTGAAATGCAAAACCAGCGTTGGCCCAACGTTGGCAAAGTGCTGAAATACCAACCAATTCGTGTCGGCAATGTGTCGGCTTGCCGACACTGTTCAGCGTCGGCCTTTCGAATAAAATGTCTTATCGGCTGACAGCCCCCCGAGCGAGGGGTCTTTCACTGTGGAATTTTAGTGTACAAAATTTCGGAATTGTGAGTGAATTGCACGGAATTACACGGAATTACATGGAATTGAAAGATATTATTCGGGAATTGAATGGCATTGAGTGGAATTGAGCGGAATTTCATTGGAACTCAATGGAATTGAACGGAATTGTAATGGAAATAGATGGAATTGAATGGAAATGAACATGCGCAGAAGGATGATTTTAAAACTTACGCGTCACCTCACGATCGTTTAGACATAACCTATAATAGCATATTAAGTATAGAGAACGGTAAGGGCATTTTACCGATCGAAGACAATTATTGTCTGAGATCGGCAGTCCTTAACGTTCGAGATACTTATAGCGTTTTTTGCACGATAGACACAATTTTTACTTAATGTACAAAATAATTATCTGACAAATTCATTTATTCGTGGCTTCATCAATGCTGTGTAGGAATATAATATAAGGCGTTGTCTTGGTGATGAAAACTTAGTAGATTGTCAAAGTGACAATAATCAATTGAATTAAATAGCGTTAAAAAATGGGCGATATAGAATCTTCGTAAGATAATGAAATTCAAACAACCTGGGAAATCGGCCGTTCTTCAGTTATTTCTGAGAGATCTAAAATCCACTACGAGAGTACATACAATACTTTCAAGGAATGAATTCAGACTAAAGGCAGCCAAATCAATGAAAAAGTGTTACTGGCCTATTTTGTTCGAAGCATCGAAAAGCTGAGATCGCTTGGAAGTCTTTGGGCGGAATATTCAATGCTGGAGAGCACAATATTTTTGAATGACGGAATTGACATATCCAAGTTTGCAACGCTTATTGCATTCCTCAAAAGAAAATCTATTGGTTACAAACCCAAAAAATCTGCTGTTTTTACAAGAGAAGAAATTAATAAATTTTTAAAAGAAGCACCAGATGATATGTTTTTAATTATTAAAGTGTGCCTTTATTCATACAATAGTGCTTTATAAACTAATTATGTCCTTTCAGGTGGGAATGATATTAGGTATATCAGGGGCATGTAGAAGAGAAGAGTTGTACAACTCAATGTACTACAATGAGCGTCAGGGACATAGAAGATCGGAAATCATTTTTAATCGTGAAAATTCCCAACACAAAAATCAACATTCAGAGAACATTCACAGTCAACTCATCGATCTGCGTCCACAAAATGCGAAGAGCGAGCATTTATTTTTGAGATATCAAAACGGAAAATGCAGTAATCAAGTAATAGGCAAAGGAACAATTGGAAGTTGGCCGTCAAAAATCCAAATGCCTATACTGGCCACACTTTTAGACGCACTTCGGCCACCTCATTAGCTAATAAGGGAGAGATGTATTAGGACTAAAACGACACGGTGGATGACGGTCTTCGCCTGTGGCTGAAAGTTACGTTGAGGATTCGCTGGAAAATAAACTAGACTTTGCTGAAAAACTTTTGCATAGTACGGAACGTAGTGAGTTGCAACATGAAACGTTGAATTCAGCAGAGGTTTCTGTGAATTCGGCTACTACTCAATCCAGTGGTATTTCCATGAGCAATTGTAAAAATTATACTTTAACTATCAATATTAAATGAACTGAATTCAAATTGTTTGTGTTATTTCATTAATTCAAAGAATATTCAATCATTACCGTTCTGTTTACCTTAGTAACCAGTAAAAATGATGTACAGATCTAGCAACAAACTCGGTAACGAACAAAATTCGTTCTATCGTGCAAAAAATAATATTTGTTTATGTGTGATCGACGGTGTCCAAGCAACTGTTTCAGGGTAAGTTTTTCATTAATTTATCTATGTTTTTGAGAAAATAATTTTCACAAGGATATTACCTATGTTTTTTTTTAATTTATCATGACTGTTGTGAGGATAACAAACGAGAGAATTTCAGAAAAAATTGAAGAAAGGAAAATTCTCGGCTAAAAGAAAGTGGTACGACAAATTTTCTGATGGTAGTCAATCCGAAGAGACAACGGAAATGGAAGATTTTTCATCGAAAAATGTACCCGATCCTCGACCCGTTCGCACCGAATTGAATCAAATAATTATAGATCCAAAAAAATATTATGCGATACAAATTCATACGAGGTTAAATTTTTAAAGCGGGATCTTACAAATTTTGTATGGCCTAGAAATGAGGACATTCAGAATGTGAAAGAATTTTTTTCATCTACGGCCCTATCAAAATTGAAGAAACGGATCCGTTCAAAATACCACGGTGTGTCCTCAATGATATTGAAAAATCTTTCACTAATTTTAAAAAATCGGTCTACTTTGTTAGAGATTTTATTACTTCAGCATATTGCTCTTCAGTTTACTTTGATGTTTCATTTTGAAAAAGAGTTCCTTTTCATTTCATTAATTTTATTTTCCTAATAATCTTTATAGCCTCGTTGATATCGTGTTTATTTTTTTTTCATAACATATATATATATAATATATATATATATATATATATATATATATATATTATATATATATACAGAGAATAGATTCTTGGGATAGCGGCAGATTGGATGAATTACTCTTTTTATTTTATAGCTTAAGCTTTCGATAACTTTATTTTTATTCTCTTCAGAAGCACTACAAACATCGACAAAGTGAGATATACATGTAAAATGGAATAAATATAACAAACTTACAGGATTTGAGAAGAACTTTATGGACAGATTATGCTACAGAATTATTAACTTTCAACTCAATATTACTTACGAAAATTTGGTTTACCTCAAGAATAGACAAGTTTTACTAACAAATTCTATAAATACCATGTTACCTGAACACTTATGGATTGAATTCAAACGCAGAGATGATATCAAATTCAATAGATTTTTCTATAAGAAACGAGATTCAAATATTAGAAAATTTCACCACCTTCAGGAATCACAAAATCAAACAATCATGTTTCAAGAAAAATGGTTCAAGAACGTATCAAGTACTGATATACCTGATGAAGTTAAAATGTTCTTATCTTTAGGCCCGAAATGAGCAATGAGGTTAAGGGTAGCCTTTCTGAGAGAGTGTCGATTAGTTGCTGGTTCTGCATTTCATAGACGCGGCGATATATCGGTTGTTAGTCCCTCGGGGGCGAGGGGTCTTTCACTGGCCATTTTTTGTACATTAAAATTAGAATTTTACATTTAATTCCAATAAATTCACCTCAATTCCATTGAATTCCCCTCAATTCCATTCAATTCACCTCAATTCCATACAATTCACCACAATTCCATTCAATTCCTCACGAATACATTCAATCGAGGGGTCTCTCACTGACCAAAATTTGTATGGTCAATTGCCCCTTCGAGGCAAAATTCCTCTTATTTCCCTAAAAATTGACTTCATTACTCCTAATTGTCCCTTCATTTCTTTTTAATTCCCCTCATTTCATCTCATTGCCTCTCATTTCCTTTCTCTCATTGTCTTCTCATTCTTCCTCATTGCCCCTTCATTTTTTTCACACTTATATTATTTAAACAACTATTCTCAAGATCAAAAGGTGGAATTCTCTCCGCAGTTTCGTGAAAAAATATTTTATGAAGTACCTTCATGAAAATAACATTTTTCTACCACTTGAAATTTTTCTTCAGTGATGTGATGGTGAATTGCACTACAATTCTTGTACCTGAGCTTCTTCCTCAGAAGTTTCATTTGAACTTCACTTGAGGTATATTTCTCGGTATAATTCAATATAACCAATTATACTTATATTTTATATAAGTAAGTAGATATTTATATGTCTGTAACACATATAGCACTATAGGAGGTTTCCCAACTGAACATCAGAAATAGCTTCAGTGTTTCGAGTAGAAAACCAAGTATGGGAGTGCTGTATACTGCCTTTAATGGAAGCATATTTGAAAACAATGAAAATTCAAATGTTAAAATAATTAAATTTATTAGAAAAAACATTTCATATAAAAACTAACATTCAAACATAAAATAACAAAATAAATTATTAAATTAGGAACTTATTCCATCACATTGTTTTCTATGATTGTAAAATATAAAAATATATATATACAAGAAATGAAGTCTTTGCTGATATAGTTGAAACAGAGAATAGATTCTTGGGATAGCAGCAGATTGGATGAATTACTCTTTTTCCTTTATAGCTTAAGCTTTCGATAACTTCATTTTCATCTTCTTCAGAAGCACTACAAACATCGACAAAGTGAGATATACATGTAAAATGGAATAAATATAACAAACTTACAGGATTTGAGATTATAAAATTCGAAGGTGTTCATATATCAGAATATCGACAAATATATATATTTGAAAACCATGAGAAGTTCGGACGAAAACGAAAAATATATTTTTTTTGGATTGATAAATGTCAGTATTGACAAATATCATTGATATTTCTTGGCGATGTTACTGAAATGATTCAAAGGAGTGATCGTTTACAAATTGAGGATTGGTTTTAATTATTTTATCGATCTCTACAAAATTAGCATAAATTGAACTGAGATCTTCTACATCTCGTCTATTATTCATAGAATTTGGTTCTTGTATAATATGAATCATTTCTAAATATTTTCTCGTCCACATTTTACTTTCAAACTCTAGGATTTTGATATTACTATAATCCATATGGTGACCTGTTTGATTTTCATGTACAGCAAGTGCACAAGCTGTGATTTTTCTTTTCGAATCACTTTTATGTGATGTTATCCTCTTGGATAAGGTTCTCTTTGTTTCACCGATGTATACCAAGTCGCAGTTGGTGCAAGGTATCCTGTACACAATGTTGGATTGGCTAGTTATAGGTGTTTTATCCTTTAATTTTGTGTACAATGATTTGGTTGTTCTAATATTTTGCAGGGCCACCAGAGTATTTTCAGTTTTTAGTATTTTGGCCAATTTTCTAGTAAATCCTTCAATTTGTGGTAGGATAAGGACTCTCTTCTGATGTTGAACTCCATCAATTAGTTCTTCACCAGTTTCGATCTGTGGTATTTCCTCAATTTGACGTTGTGAATTTGGGGTAGTGAAGATAATTTTGTTCAATAATCTTTCTGGATAGTTATTTTCTTTCATTAATTTGAAAAGTTTTGATAAATTATCTTTCAGCAGAGATTGATGGGATAATTTTGTCACTCTGGTTTCCAAATTTTGTAACAAATTCAATTTCATCGACATTGGATGGTAAGATTTGAAATGAATGTATCGTCCTGATGAAATTGGTTTTCTATACCAGTCAGTGATGATAGTATTACCGTTTCTGATAACTAAGGTATCTAAGAATGGGACAGAATTATTGGATTCTTTTTCGATGGTGAACTGGATATTAGGATGATAGTTGTTGAAGATTTGAAGTACAGAGTCTTCTTGGCCGATAGGTATTGATAGAATTAGATCGTCCACAAATTTTTTACAGAATGGTATTTCAAAAGGTAATTGCGGAATACATTTGTCAAGAAGTTCATCCATAACATATTGAGCAATTGTTGGTGATAGTATAGATCCCATAGGAGTTCCAATCAATTGTTTATAATATTAGTTGTTAAAGGTTGTGAGTAGCTCTAAGAATTTTTCTTTAGGTATTTTGCAACAGGGTTCAATCTTGTGCCAATTGTAAGAAATGCTATCTTTAGCAGATTCAACTAGGATGTTGGTGAAGAGCGAGATCACATCTAAGCTTATTATTTGATAGTTATCTGGAATTTGGACATTGTTAATGAATTCAGCAAAATGAGAAGAGTCTTTAACAAAGTAAGGATTGTCAGTTCTATAGGATGTTGTTAAAATGTCCTTTATAAATTGTGCCAATCGTGAACTTGGACTTCGAATTGATGAAATTATTGGACGCAAGGATAAAAGTGGTTTGTGGATCTTTGGTAATCCACAGAATTTAGGGCATAAAGCATCATAGGTCATCAAAGAGCGAGCTTCTTGTTGAGTTATGAAATTTTTGTTCTTAAGTTCTGTGATATGTTTGTTTATCTTCTGTTCAATTGTGCTTGTGGGAACCCTAGGTATTATTTTATAAAAAGTACTGTCGTTGAGTTGTTGGTTTGCTAAATCTATATAGTCTGATTTATTCATCAATACTGTTACATCTCCTTTATCAGAAATCGTTATTATGAGATCTGGGTGGTTCCGTAAGGAGTCCTTCATTTTATTTTCGAGATTAACCAAGTAATTTCTAGTTGGAGTATTTGGTTGCTGTATGAAATTGGTAATAATATTAGTGGCTTTAGCTTTCACGATATCCCTTTCTTTTTTGCTTCTTCCAGGGTTGTTCGACTCAACCAACGCCATCAGGCTTGGTAATGATACATCCTTCTTCGATGGTGGTAATGAAAATTTCGGGCCTAGAGATAAGAACATTTTAACTTCATCAGGTATATCAGTACTTGATACGTTCTTGAACTATTTTTCTTGAAACATGATTGTTTGATTCTTGAAGGTGGTGAAATTTTCTAATATTTGAATCTCGTTTTTTATGGAAAAATCTATTGAATTTGATATCATCTCTGAGTTTGAATTCAATCCATAAGTGTTCAGGTAACATGGTATTGATACAAGTTTTACTAACACATTCTATCAATACCATGTTACCTGAACACTTATGGATTGAATTCAAACGCAGAGATGATATCAAATTCAATAGATTTTTCTATAAGAAACGAGATTCAAATATTAGAAAATTTCACCACCTTCAAGAATCACAAAATCAAACAATCATGTTTCAAGAAAAATGGTTCAAGGCGATCGATGAAATTGAATTTGTTACAAAATTTGGAAACCAGAGTGACAAAATTATCCCATCAATCTCTGCTGAAAGATAATTTATCAAAACTTTTCAAATTAATGAAAGAAAATAACTATCCAGAAAGATTATTGAACAAAATTATCTTCACTACCCCAAATTCACAACGTCAAATTGAGAAAATACCACAGATCGAAACTGGTGAAGAACTAATTGATGGAGTTCAACATCAGAAGAGAGTCCTTATCCTACCACATATTGAAAGATTTACTAGAAAATTGGCCAAAATACTAAAAACTGAAAATACTCTGGTGGCCCTACAAAATATTAGAACAACCAAATCATTGTACACAAAATTAAAGGATAAAACACCTATAACTAGCCAATCCAACATTGTGTACAGGATACCTTGCACCAACTGCGACTTGGTATACATCGGTGAAACAAAGAGAACCTTATCCAAGAGAATAACATCACATAAAAGTGATTCGAAAAGAAAAATCACAGCTTGTGCACTTGCTGTACATGAAAATCAAACAGGTCACCATATGGATTATAGTAATATCAAAATCCTAGAGTTTGAAAGTAAAATGTGGACGAGAAAATATTTAGAAATGATTCATATTATACAAGAACCAAATTCTATGAATAATAGACGAGATGTAGAAGATCTCAGTTCAATTTATGCTAATTTAGTAGAGATCGATAAAATAATTAAAACCAATCCTCAATTTGTAAACGATCACTCCTTTGAATCATTTCAGTAACATCGCCAAGAAATATCAATGATATTTGTCAATACTGACATTTATCAATCCAAAAAAAATATATTTTTCGTTTTCGTCCGAACTTCTCATGGTTTTCAAATATATATATTTGTCGATATTCTGATATATGAACACCTTCGAATTTTATAATCTCAAATCCTGTAAGTTTGTTATATTTATTCCATTTTACATGTATATCTCACTTTGTCGATGTTTGTAGTGCTTCTGAAGAAGATGAAAATGAAGTTATCGAAAGCTTAAGCTATAAAGGAAAAAGAGTAATTCATCCAATCTGCTGCTATCCCAAGAATCTATTCTCTGTTTCAACTATATCAGCAAAGACTTCATTTCTTGTATATATATATTTTTATATTTTACAATCATAGAAAACAATGTGATGGAATAAGTTCCTAATTTAATAATTTATTTTGTTATTTTATGTTTGAATGTTAGTTTTTATATGAAATGTTTTTTCTAATAAATTTAATCATTTTTACATTTGAATTTTCATTGTTTTCAAATATGCTTCCATTAAAGGCAGTATACAGCACTCCCATACTTGGTTTTCTACTCGAAACACTGAAGCTATTTCTGATGTTCAGTTGGGAAACCTCCTATAGTGCTATATGTGTTACAGACATATAAATATCTACTTACTTATATAAAATATAAGTATAATTGGTTATATTGAATTATACCGAGAAATATACCTCAAGTGAAGTTCAAATGAAACTTCTGAGGAAGAAGCTCAGGTACAAGAATTGTAGTGCAATTCACCATCACATCACTGAAGAAAAATTTCAAGTGGTAGAAAAATGTTATTTTTTTAGTCTTTTCCTGGATGGGGCCGTCTCATTCGACGAAAATAGATCTTATCAGCATGTGAAAAATATGAAGCATTCCAGAGAAAATTTACATATGAAGAAAAGGTCTTCATTTGCTTTTTTATAAATGTAATATTTTCAATTTATATTCAAAAATTGTTTTTCTAGAAATTTATATATAATATTCTATGTCGATAGACGCTTATATTTTATTTTAGTTATTATTATGACAAATAAATATTCTTTTCAATCAATTATTGTATGAATTCTCGTATACCATTGTTATTTTGTTTCCATGTTCTTCATAGACGTAATAAATAACGCATATTTTCATGAAGGTACTTCATAAAATATTTTTTCACGAAACTGCGGAGAGAATTCCACCTTTTGATCTTGAGAATAGTTGTTTAAATAATATAAGTGTGAAAAAAATGAAGGGGCAATGAGGAGGAATGAGAAGACAATGAGAGAAAGGAAATGAGAGGCAATGAGATGAAATGAGGGGAATTAAAAAGAAATGAAGGGAAATGAAGGGAGTAATGAAGTCAATTTTTAGGGAATTAAGAGGAATTTTGCCTCGAAGGGGCAATTGACCATACAAATTTTGGTCAGTGAGAGACCCCTCGATTGAATGTATTCGTGAGGAATTGAATGGAATTGTGGTGAATTGAATGGAATTGAGGTGAATTGAATGGAATTGAGGGGAATTCAATGGAATTGAGGTGAATTTATTGGAATTAAATGTAAAATTCTAATTTTAGTGTACAAAAAATGGCCAGTGAAAGACCCCTCGCCCCCGAGGGACTAACAACCGATATATCGCCGCGTCTATGAAATGCAGAACCAGCAACTAATCGACACTCTCTCAGAAAGGCTACCCTTAACCTCATTGGTGGCATAGAAACAAAATTCAGTTCCTATACCTATAACATACCATGTTTTTCGAGTTTATTTACCTCGATGCTCATTTGATTTCAAATTCTTTTGATACAAATATTCTTTCAGAGATGCCTAATATACAATTATTTTTATTAAGTATAAAATATATTTTGTTAGCATATTTTTATTCCTCAGATGTAGTTCATAAACTATGTAAATCATTCATAGGCGTAACGGGGATTGGGTTATTGGTGAAGTTACCAACCATTGATGAGAAAATTTGTAAAAAATAACTCATTAAGAAAATTACAAGATTTTCGTGACTGTCGGTTAACCACCCCATGACTCAACTTTAGTTACGCTAATGATATTATTGAGTTAATGGCACTTGAAATATGTCAATATTGCAGTAGTGTATCAAATAACTTACTGAAAATGAAATTTTATATTGAAAAAAAAAACGAGAATATAATCCTTCATACAGGGTAGCCATTTGAAAACAAAACAGACGAGATTACAGACGAAATAAATTTTTTCGATAGAAATGCTCGGACAGGACGATTTCTGTTTCGAGGGGGACAACTTAAGATGTAGGTTACGGACGCATAGCGCTTCAACCCTTACTACTACAACCCTCACCCCCAATTTTTGAATAGGGAAGAAGGAGTGAGTGATACCTCATTTGAAAGGTATTTTAATACTGATTTCAGCACAGTAATTGTTTTTTCATTTCATGCATTAGTTCTCGAAATACAGGGTGGCCATTTGAAAACGAAACAGACGAGATTACAGACGAAATAAATTTTTTCGATAGAAATGCTCGGACAGGTCGATTTCTGTTTCGAGGGGGAAAACTTAAGATGTAGGTTACGGACGCATAGCGCTTCAACCCTTGCTACTACAACCCTCACCCCCAATTTTTGAATAGGAAAGATGGGGTGAGTGATACCTCATTTGAAAGGTTTTTCCCTAGAAAGCTACAGGGTGATTTTCTAACTTCATGGAAATACTTAGACCATCATAAAATCCAAACTTATTGACGGATATTATTGAAACTTGGGAGGTTATTGGCACATGCTAAGGTCGAGACAGAAATATATCAATTATTTCATTATTCCAGGGCCGGACTCATCAATCTTCATTTGAAGTGTTGGGGATAGAACAAACACTTTGTATTTCGAATTACAAATAATTTATTCGCTTTTTAGGAAGAAGCTAAATTATGCTTCAATTTGAGATATTGCTCAAAGTTGTCACATCAACAATTATTTTTTTATGAATTTTTGAATTTGGATAAACTTCGAAAAATTGAATTTTTCACTATGAAGAGAAATAAAAATATCTTGTTTGAATACAAAATGCAAAAGTATTAGTAGAAAATTTTCAAAAAAGTTCAGAGCTTTAATAAGCACATTCCATAATGAAACAAAAACAAATGAAAGTAACTAAAATACAGTAAAGAGTACCTAATAATAATGAAAATAGGAACGAATGAATTGCTTAGTCAATATTATTTTAGGAGTGGTTCGGAATGACAACCATTAGCTTGTATACATTTCTCTTGCCGGTTTATATCTTTGTTGTCGAACCCCTGGCATACATTCGAATAATTTTGAAATATGCTCATGTATACCCTATACACTAAACCAATTTTTTTTTATATACCTTCATTTACTCCATCCCAATGAGCTCCGAGTCTGGGGGTGGCCACCCAGTATATCAACAAATAATTATAGTCTTCCTCACCTTCAGTAACTTTTCAAAGAGAATTTATTATTTATTTTAGACCTCCACAAAATGACTAAGTCCTGTTCAGGTAAATTAATTCTATTTTTCAAAGTTTATCCAAATTCAAAAATTCATAAAAAAATAATTGTTGATGTGACAACTTTAGGCGATATCACAAATTGAAGCATACATAAGCTTCTTTCTAAAAAGCGAATAAATTATTTGTAGTTCGAAATACAAAGTGTTTGTTTCACCCTGAACACTTTAAATGAAGATTAATGAGTCCGGCCCTGGAATAATGGAATAATTGATATTTTTCTGACTCGACCTCAGCATGTGCCAATAACCTCTCAAGTTTCAATAATATCCGTCAATGAGTTTGGGTTTTATGATGGTCTAAGTATTTACATGAAGTTGGAAAATCACCCTGTAGCTTTCTAGGGAAATCCAGAAATTAATTTTTCATAGTCAATCAGTAATCACCTTGTCCAACTCAATCTCTGGTAGGAGTATGTACAGTTATTCCCCGGACACCCTGTATATACATACAGGGTGATTTTTCAAGAGTTTCATTAGAACTTTTGGGAGAAGGAATTGTATTACAAATTCTAGATTTTGCATCATCGTACTTTATTTTATTCCATTGTAGCGAAAAACCTTTTACAATGAGGTATTTTGAAGATCTAAACACTAATTTGTGACAATTTTTCAGACAAGAAATTCGAAGGCTATGACTCAACAATCGCTTATGTGGTTGCGCATATTATAAATCAGATTAGTGTTGAATTGAACGAAGAATTTAAATACATATGTTCAAATATACAGGGTGTTATATTTGGAATAACGAAGTTAACATTCGTTTCCGATAGAACCGGCGGGAGCATATTCTGTTGAAAATATTTTACAATTCAAGTTCATGTATTCATAAACAAAATTGCAAAATCTTGAATTTGTATAACAATTCATTATGGCATGAATTATTTCCATGTTGGAGGTCAGTTTTGCCTGAGGATTTCTCCTTACTGATCCTACAAAATGAGTTTTCATATTTTATTTCAGTTATTGAAATAAATGTCGAATATCATTTCAAATGAGAAAAAATTCGAAGTCATTATGTAACTAAAATTTTATGTTTAAAACTTCGAAGTACCTTGAACGAGCGCGTAACTTCATATTTCAATACTTCTAGCCCATCCCTGTCCTTTTTCCCTGACTAATTCGGGGAAATGGCCAACTCATGGCTGATCGTCAGCCTCAATATTTTTCTTGTTGTTTCAGCAATATCTTTTCCTCCAACAAAGCCAAATTTAGTCAACCGAAGAAACATAAAATATACTGCAGACTAGAGGTTTTTTGCCTTTATTAAAATAGCTAAATTCCATCATTAGAGAATGTGAAATGATATTACAAAAAAGCGAATTCGGAAATATATAATTCTACTTACACATATCTTGAAAAACTCCTCATGTTTCAATTCTGAGTTGAATTTCTTAAGATTTTCATACTTTTGAATTCCAACAATTTTGGCACCTATTTCATATTTTCTATAATTACTTCTTGGAACTGCGACATCAATTATAGTATTGAATGGTGGAGTTAATTAGTAATGAATAACAGAAACACAAATCACAAATGACTAATATAGTCAATATACTTTTTCAGATGGGCATAACTTTCCCCCACTGAGGACGAGAGAAGTGGGGAAGGTGCCGTTAGACTCGTGTGTTCCTAGCATTTATTTACCATTTACCAGTACCAGTTGTCGTCATGGAGCCTTGGACGGTGGAGCATCGTGTTTTCGCCTTTGATAGTTTCGTCCGAAATAATGAGTCAGTCACGGTCGTGCAGCGTGAGTTTCGTCGCCATTTCCACATTCATCGGAATAGAGCTATTCCCTCTCGAAACACCATCCTTCGTTGGGTTGAATCACTTCGCAGACGCAGACCAAGAGGACCTGTGCGAACAGTTCGAACGCCTGAAAATGTTGAACGCGTTCGACAAGCCATTCTTCGCAGTCCGTCGCGATCTGCTCGGAAACATGCTGCTGCACTTCGCCTCAGTGATCGAATTGAAAAGGGCTATTCGCGTGGAAGTTGCCCAAGTTGAGAGAGCGATGTTGGAGAGTGTCTACGCGAACTTCCAAGAGCGCCTCCAGCACTGCATCACCGATTTCGGCCACCACATGCCTGATGTGATTTTCCACACTTGACTGTCTCAAATGCTATTTCCTTGAGAATCTGATTCCGTCAATAAATGTGTTTTTGAGTAAAAATTAACGCTTTTATTATTTTTTTAAAACCATCCATCCTCCGTGCCGCACCCTGTAGATCACTAGCATTAACCAGCTACACCTGGAAAGAGTTAAGTTCATTCAATAGACGAACATCCGCAAAATGGAACGTGAATGTCGTCCTCCATTCTTCGACGACTGTATTAGCGGAGAGATGCCATGGCGGATGTTTCTTTCGGGTTCTATAAAACTCAAATAAAAATAAATCCCGCGAAATTTAAAATAGTGCGGTTCAACGTTGAACGCGTTGCTAACGCATTGAACCGCCATCGATCCGATGAAGATAAAACAACGAAACACGCTCGTCTAATAGGGATGCATTGCCGACGTTGGCTAGATGCTTGTATTTCGGCATGTCTTTAGCTGCGCAAACGTCGTCACCTGCCCATCGAAGTTCCGACGCTGTAAAAAAGCAGTACGCACATTACCGACAGGTCCGTCACGAGTCTGACGGTTTGCCGACGACAAATGTTTGATGGGTCAGAAACGGGAGTCTTCAAGCTTCAAAAAAATTTTTTTTTATATAAAGTTCTATGACTTCCTCAGTTACAAAGATATGAATACAATCAAAATCTTCAATTTTGTTCATCAAAAAATGTTTTTCCGGAATACTTCGAAGAATTCTCTCGTTTCTTTTTAACTTATATGTTTATATAATTTTATATATATATATATATATATATATATATATATATATATATATATATAACTCTCAATCTATGTTGCCCCCATTAAAGAACTCTCCATCAATAACTACCGGTATTCTTGCTTGATTAAAGATATTATCAGAAGCAGACCAGTGAGACTGAATCTTTTACCTTCAACTCTTGACGCAGCACAACCACATCTGTGAACATATGTTTCGGGTGTACTATCAAGTGCAACAATGGCTTGGTAACAATTTGAATCCTGCAAACTCTAGAATGGGCCTTACATATGTTTTGTAGATGGATGTAAAAAGACAATGTTGTAACCAATAAAGACATCCCAACTTCCAGCGCCTGATTATTATTATTATTATTAATTATGAGTTGGAGCTTATGAGTCGAATGTAAAGACTGTCACACAATTATCACAAATTTTGCGGATCAAACGTTTCCCGAACAAAGCTGTCATATTTATTTTTTTGAATGTTCACAAAAGAAGCACCAACAACCTCCGAAGGCAGACGGTTTCAGACATCGAACACTCTATTAGAGAGGAAAATCTGACGAGGGGTGGTTCTGAATTTTTCCTTGAACAATTTATAGTCGTGGCCCCTCTGGTTGTTGTTGTTGAGGGGGAAGAAATAAGCCAGGTCCGTGCCAAACTTGCCATGCAGAGCTCTGTAAGTCACAATCAGGTCAACTCTCTTGCGTCGGTCCTCAACAGTGGTCAGGCCGAACACTTTCAAACGTTCGTGATAGCTGGGGCGATTGGAGCCATATGGAAGACGGGTGACATATCTTCAGAGGAAGCAGCCAGTCCCGGCACCACTGGGAAACAACGTCTAGATCGCGTTGCAAAGTTGCTGAACGATTTTCTGCGTCATTGTAAAGTTCAGTGTGATCCGCGAATTGAGAACAGAATGACTTTTGAAGAATTGGGAGATCTGATGTGTATAAAAGGAACAGAAATGGTCCCAAGACCGATCCCTGAGGCAAGCCGCTGTTGGCTGGTCGTGGACGCGAGATACCATCAGACACCCGCACAAAAAATTCCCTGTCGCTCAGAAAGGCTCTGATCCCCATCAGTAGCTTACCTCTGATACCAAGATGTTCAAGTTTGGATAAGAGTTTTTTATAGATACTCGGTCGAAGGCCTTGTCAAAATCCAAATAGACCACATCGATAGAGGTCCCGGCATCCAGGGATCTCGTCCAATCTTTCACGCACTGAAGGAGATTTGTTATAACTGATCTACCCGACAGAAAGCCATGTTGCTTGCGCGGAATTATGTTATTTTCCAGAAGGAAGCTCAACATCTGGTTGAGTATCACCCTCTCGCAGATCTTGGAAGCTACCGCAGTCATACTTATTGAGCGATAATTGGTTGGACAGAGTTTATCGCCTTTCTTGAAAATCGGTGTTATCGATGCTTTTAACCACGATGAAGGTAGAGTATGAGTTTGAAAAGACTTCTCGAAAATGAGCGCCAGGGGCATCGTAAGAGCACTAGAGCAAATTTTGAAAATTCTCGGTGAAATTGTCTTTTCAAAATGATATTTTGCAACTGTACGAAAGGTTGTGGACTAATGTGAGGCTATCGGAGTTTGGGCCTTCGTTGATCACCGGTTTGTGAAAATTGCCATGGACAATCTTGCCTGAATGTCGAACTATTTGAACATTCCTCAGAAAAATAGAATGTGACCGATGCAGGAATCCAAAACTCTGTGATTGACTTCACGGATGTCATCGAAGAAAATATACATGCATTCATGGAAGGAGAAGACGAAGGAGAAGAAAATTAGCGTTCGAACACGTTTCCAAAAAACAAAGAGGTCGTGGATTAGGCCTATTAGGGGATACCACTTTGAAAAAAAAACGCACCCTGCAGTCATCCTGAAAGGTGGTGTAGATTATCCAGAATATCACACACACCTTCAAATTGAAGACAAGATTGTGACGAAACCGTTGATTATATAAAAAATTTAGCTAAGACGTTTTTTCTGGTAAATTTCATCAGCTTTCTTTTTGCTCTGATGTATTTTTGTTGTAAGTTAGATAGGGAGCGAGATATTCACGAAAATTCATATTTGAGCAGGATTTTAGTTCTTTACAGCGTTGCCAAATATTATGCGGTCACTCCCGCCTAGGGGACTTTTGGGACATCATTTGGGACACCGAGACCTACCCGAAAAGCCTTCATTTGCTTTTGTATGGTCCGAAGCAAAAGTCTAATTTCAGTGGACTAATCTTAATTCAAAAAGATTCAGATAAAGTAGCACATCCGGTAGCATATATTTCTGTAGGAAAACCACTGCAGCTGAATCGAAATATCATTCGTATGATCTTGAAACGCTGGCAATCGTAGAGGGCACTAGATATTTCAGAAACTATTAATACGGAATTAAATTCAAAATATTCACCGATTGTAATTCTGTTAGGGCTACAGCTTCGAAAAGAGATCTGCTTCCGAGAGTAGCTCGGTGGTGGATTCAATTAAAAGACTTCAATTTCGAAATAGAATATCTACCTGGTGAAAAGATGAAACATGTTGATTATCTTTGTAGGAATTTGCCCTGTGAGAACCAAGTACTGGCGCTCTGCAATGTTTCAGGTACCCCGCAGTCGATCAAGAAATGGCAAAGATCTGATTTTCAATCCAAGATGGCATCGTTTACTGGCAAGCGAGGCGAACCGATCCCAGCAGATGTTATGTTCCCTCGATGGCTAGATTATAGACCATGAGACTATACCACGACGAGTCTTCTCATATTGGATTCGACAAGATGATCATCAAAATGAAAGAAGATATTTGGCCTAGGATGAATAAGTCTGTCCGCAAATATGTGAATAATTGTAGATCCTGCATTATTGGTAAATCACATACCGGAAAAAGATCTGGCTTCTGTAAACTCAATCATGTTCCGACTGAAAAGCTAGATACATGGCATATTGACCATGCAGGCCCATTAGTGAAGTCTTTCGGCTGCACCCAAATACTCGATATAGTAGACAGTTTTACGAGATACGTTAAACTATGTCCGCTGAAACACAAAACGACGGAACACTCCATACAAGCCATCAAGAGAGTGTTTCAAGAATTGGGAAAGCCAAAGAGAATAATAGCAGATAGAGGCACTGCTTTTGTATCGTCTAAATTCAAACAGTTCCTCGAATCAGAAGATGTGGGACTACATCTCATTGCAACAGGTATTCCAAGAGGAAATGGAAAAGTGGAAAGAGTCATGAGAACCGTTTTCAATGCTACGAGATCAATGCTCAATGAGAAGGAGGAGGAAATATGGTTTAAAATACTGCCAAATATTGAGGAAGATTTGAATTCCACAATCAATAAATCAACTGGATATGCCCCATGAGTCCTGATGACAGACTCAAACGATAGACTTACTTCAACCATTAAATTGCTAAGTGACATACCAGTAACCAAACCTGTTGTAAATAGAGATGCTCTAGTGGAAAAGTTGGATGCTTTGACCAACAAAACAAGAAGAGAATTCGATTCTTCAAGAAAACCAACCTACCCGTTCAAAGTGAATCAACAAGTGGTTATGGAAGTCACACAACTGTCGAACGGTGGCAAATTGAAACCAAAATTTATTGAACCTTTCGAAATACAAGCAGTCCTTCCAAATGATCGATATGCCCTGAGAAAAATAGGAGGCCAGAATAGAACAACTGTAGCCGGCCAAGAACAACTGAGACCTTGGCCCGAAGAAGCGACTAGTAATGAGTGAGTGTTTATTCCAACGGGTGCCACGATGAAGTGGAATATTTCCCATATCTATCAGATTTTATGTTCTTTAAAGTACCCTATGAGATTCTTGCTATATGTTATGATCGAAGCTGAAATTGTAAAAATACTTGGAGCTCTATAGCCTTGAAACGTTAATTCGAAAGCATTTCAATTGTAGAGGTCAGTGTAATGAATTTGTGTTCAACTGGCAACGTTTTAAGCCGGTGACTGAGATATGTCCTGTGTGGTTTGGGAACGTTGCAGTTGATTAGAATTTAACATATTACCAACCAATTGGCCATAATCCATTTTTGACATAGTAGAATAAGAAACAGATTGTACGTAAATGGATTTTTATTATCAATATCTGCTCTACATGTTTCGCCTTCTCAAGGCATCTTCAGGAGCTTCGTCCAAATATACAGAAACAAATATGCAACAACAGATTTGTTTCAATTCTGCGGAGTTAGAAAGTTGATGTTGCATATTTGTTTCTGTATATTTGGACGAAGCTCCTGAAGATGCCTTGAGAAGGCGAAACATGTAGACCAGATATTGATAATAAAAATCCATTTACGTACAATCTGTTTCTTATTCTACGATTAGAATTTAGTTTCAACTTGAGCGTTGCTGTGATAACCCATGACCATTGGGGCCCTGTGTGGTTGGGTAACGTCAAGATGATTAGAATTTAGTTTCAACTTGAGCGTTGCTGTGATAACCGGTGACTGAGATATGTCCTGTATGTTGGTACATTATTTGGGCTATTTCCATTATCTATACTGTTGGAATTTACCGACGTTTCGGCAAGCATTCGCCTGCCGTCATCAGGGTGTTTTTGGTCCTGAGAAGGACCGGTCTTTGCCAAACTTATTCCGTTTGGACTTTTGAGCTTCATACCATCCAACTTCTTCAGGAGAACTACAAATCTCGAAAGCTCGAGTAAGAAAAAAGAGTATCCATATCAGTTGCTGCTATTACGAATACAAAAATATTTATTACTAACTGTCCAGCAAATAACCATTGATTATATATTATTGATTATATATATATATATATATATATATATATATAGGAAAATTTTTTGGATTTCTTGGTCTTGAATTAGATTAGTTTTACACTTTCATATCATCCAAGCTTTTTCAAGACCGATGATGTATTCGTGATCTGACAACATAACAATAAAGAAGGATCAAGGTTATCAAGAAAAAGACCCACAACAATTGATATCTAGATTTATATTCTAATCAGTCAAATGAGTGTTGAAACAGGTATTATAAAAACATATGAAGATATTCTTGAGGATAATCAATATCCAACGAATTTCATTAAAAAAACCATTTCAAATTCAGAGAGAATAGTGACAATCAGGAATTTCATTAAATTTTCATTAAGTTTGATTCCTTATGTCAATGAACTTTCAAAAGAAATCCGAAGAATTGCTTCTTAATTCAATATGTAAACCGTTATCAAGACACGAAATGATTTAACATCTGTACGTACAAAAACTAAACCTTTGGATATAAAACAAGGATAAAAATTGTATTCACAATTTTCCTGTATTTGTGGAAAAACCTATACAGCAGAAACATCAAGATCTTTCGAAATTAAAAAATTAGAATAACATAAAAAATAGATATATTGGTAGATCATATGATGGATTGGAATAACACGAGAAATCTAATGACGAAACCTGATAGTTATGAAAGGAAAATCAAGGAGTCGGCTCGTATATCGTTCGGTGATAATCTGTTCAATTTTTCGGTGGGAGTGGTTCGTATATGTAATGATTTGTTAAGGATGGACCTAAATATAACCATCATAGGAACTATTATCTATCTATGGTCATCAAAATCAAAAATTACGATTCGGAAGAGCTCATGTTGAGAAATTGTCTGAAGATGGAATATGACATTGACTCCGAAACGTAACAAAGCTTGAAAGTTCGAAGTGTTGTCTTTGTGATGTTTGATCATTTCTCATGGACATTCTGAAAAGCATTCAAACATATACTCGGATGTTCTTTGCTTCATCCAATAGGAATTAGAAAATCGCTCAGGATATTTTTTCAATTGATTGTAGATATGGTTGAATTCTCTCAACGATTTTCCAATGACGTCAGGAATTCTGTGTTTCCCGTCGTCTTTTGAATGAATAACTGGATTGTAGAAGGTACAAGATCTCCGCATCTATAGCACATTGCACTCAATAATGAAATAAGGATAAGTACGTCGTTGTTTCGAAGAGAAACTTTGTTCTTTATATCAGACAATCGGCCTTGACTGATTAGAACGCAAGATGCCGTTTCCTCCGCTGCTGCCAGTGACCGAAACCTGTAGCTCATTGCCCCCTGTGTTCTAGCAGCTACAAACGCTCGCGAGAGAGCGTAACCGCTATAATACGCTTCCAGTAGACGACCGGGATAATACTCATGGCAGAAGGCAATTCCAACACTCATGCTTTTGAAAACCCGCTCCTTCGTCGCTCGTTTTCGCATTCGTGTTGGAATAGGCGCGCATTTTGCAACTTATTTTATAATAAACTATTGTTGCTGATTTCTGTAGTGTATTCTAGCCTTTGTTGACAAATGATTTTTCTAGAAATCCTGTGAATGCAAATTAATTGAAAATGTTGTTATTTTCAGGGATCGAAATCAGGGAGCAAAACTAACAAATAACTATCTCGAAATTCATCTCGCTAACTATGATGAAATCAGAAAAGTCTTCAATAAAATAAGGGAATTGCCGAAGAATAATGGTATCGTAATCCAAATGAGCGTAGAGGATTTTGAAACTCAACTGAATACACTTCGTTGTCTTAAATACAATGGCAGGAAATTGATGGAATTATATTCGATTCAAATGGATTGGATTGACAAAATTTCACGTGAGAATAAAACCGAAAGATTATCGCGTTACCATCAAACACATGGAAATGATGAGAATACAACTAGAAGAAACGAACAAGATACGACTATAAATAGCTATGATAATAATAGTGGGTCCAATTTATTAAATACAATCAATAAAGAAAAGCAAATGCTCGAAAATGGGCGGGAAAGAAACGATGTCACCGTTAGCGATGGAATGTATTCGGAACCTGATGCAAGAAGGAATCCGAGCCAAATGCATTCGAGTAATCCTAGAGTTTCCACCCAGAACAAGAATATTGATCGAATCAGAAATAATCAGAATATTCCCGTGGCTCGTGACGTCAGCAATGATTATCAATTATTCCCAGCATCTTCTCCCAACCAAAAATATTCTCTTTCTCAGAACAGTCATTCTGATTCTTACTTCAGTGTACCTAATAAATCCCAGGATGAACAAGATAGTTCTAGAGAAGTTTTTCCAGCAAACAATGCTCGCTCAAGTCATCATAGTTCTACCCCTCTTCGTGACCATGGCGTTTCTGGCGAAATCCATCATGGCGCTGGTCCACCTTACAATTCTTGTTTGAATATTGACGTACGTTTTTCTCATGAATTTAGCTCACCTTATCAGGGTGAGCACTTCAATGACCCGTCTCAACGCATGCATGGCCCCGCAGGATATCATCAACCTCCTCCTTCAGCTGGTCGTCTTTCTTACCAACAGCACTCAACTCATAATCATTGGTGGCTTCAGAATTATAATCTTTCTCAACGAGTCAATCGTTCTTCGAATGAACCACGTCCATGTCTTGATTATCGTCCACCGGAAAACGCCCCTCCACCTTACAATCCATTTCAAGGTAGCCGTCCACCATACCATCGTGTACCCCCTCATAATATTCGTCCACCTCATGAACCTAACGTTCTTCCCTCGCAATTCAGATATTCTTATGACAATAGACATTATGATAAACCAGTCCATAAACGACTCTAGCAAGAGTAAAAGAACATTTTTGACGAAATGAACCGATGACAGAAAAAAGCAAATACGAAGAAGAACAACAATATCAGTGGATCGATTGAAAGTGTTTTTAAATCCTCTTTCATGTTGAATTTTATGATAAATAAAGATTGATCGAAAATATTTTTCATTTCCTTTATATATGCTGAATTTTATGCTTGAGACATGATGTTCGGAATTATAAACCAATCAGCAAGCTGTGCATCTTCGGTAAAGTATTTGAGAAAATCATTTATAACACAAGTTCGATCTCTCTGAGAAAATGATGATTTTTGATAATAATTGACGATATTGTTTAAAAACTAGCCTTGAAAAAGAAACGACATAAAGCGATTTCAAGCGAATAACCGGTAAATACCGCAGTTATTGTTGGTTTTGCTCTTGGTTATAGCCCTTACTCAAATGAATGACATGTCTGAATGACACATTCCTAATGTGAATTTATAACCGTATCCTTCCAAGCATAAAAAATTTCATTATCGAAGAGCAGCATGGTTTTTTTCCGGGTCGGCTGTCCAGTCACAAACTTACTCTCATTTTCCGAAAACTTAGTCGAACATATTGACGCCCGAGGTCAGGTCGATGCGGTATATACCGATTTCAGCAAGGCCTTTGACAAAATTAACCACGAAAAACTCTTGGAGAGTCTTGCGGAGGTCGGCGTGAATAGCTCACTTTTGAGGTGACGTAGATCGTATCTCTCCGATAGAGTTGGATGTCTCTGTTGCGGGTCTTAGTAACGAGTTATTCAGCATTGCTTCGGGAGTACCCCAGGGAAGCCATCTGGGACCCCTCTTCTTATAGTCTACATAAACACCATAAAAACTTGTTTCCACCATTGCCGGGTACTTCTCTACGCGGATGACTCGAATATATATCGATATCGTATTGGGACTATTTTAGATTGCAGGTTGCAGGATGATTTGAAACGGTTGAATGAATTTTGTCAGCATACTTTTTTCAAAATGAATCCCTCAAAATGCTTTTCCATCTCATTCACCAAAAAAATCAATAAAATAAACTATTCTTATGGAATCAATAACGAGAGTAAAATACTAGAGTGAGGCGGTTGATCTGGAAGTTAAACTTGACGAGAAATTGTCATTCAAGACACATATAGAAAAGACGATGAATGTGTCTAATAGGTTGGTTGGATTCATTAACAGAAATAGTAGAGATTTCAATAACCCCAAAGTTTTTATTTCTCTGAGCTATTCCTTCATTCAAAGCAGGCTTTCCTTTGCATCTGTAGTTTGGTCCCCAAAATATGATATTTATATAAAAAAAATTCAACGAACACAAAAAAAAGTTTTGAAATTCCTGGCCTTTAAAACACATATTCCAGTTGATAACAGAAACTATAAGCCTTTGAGATATAAATTCAGAATCTTGGAACTCGTCGATGATCGAACCGTAATGGATCTTTGTACACTCTATAAAATTATTAATAATGATATCAAATTTTCGTACTTGTTATCAAGAGTCAACTTCAGAGAACCTGGTCGCGATGTTAGCCTGAGTGAGCGTGTGGATGTTTTCTCGGACAATTTTCATAAAGTTAAAAGATTCATTAAAGAATTCTTCATTTATTTATATTGTGTAGTAAACCAAAGATCATATTTCTGGAGTGAACTTGACTTATGTTAGTTAATTTGTAATATGTAGTTGCTTCATTAGTACATTGTACTGTTTGCTACCTGAATGTTTATTTATTTATTTATTTATTTTTTATTTATTTATTCCCAAAATAGAACACAAACAGGCATTTCAGCCCAAAACAGCATTCACAAATTAACAAAGAATTATATCATACAATCTAAACAACTAAACACTATGAAAAAAAAATATTTGATAAGCAATCTAGCATGCATTAACAAACTCTCTGAACAATTTCTTAAGTTTAGCAAGAGAAACATGAAAAATATCGATACTGAAAGATACTGAGTTAAAAGTTGCCAAAACTCTACATAGTGGTGAGTTCCGTGTAACATTCAATCTACGAAATGGTATATCAAACAGTTCTCTAGATCTCAATCTCCGCTCAGGAACCCTGAAATATATCAACTGGAGAAGACCCGGGACCGAGAGGACACCATTCAAAATTTTGTATAATAAACACAAGTCATTCAATTTTCTACGATCTTCCAAACTAAGCAAATTGAACCTTTGTTGAGCTTCCAAATAGTTGTGGTTGACAATTTGAATGTTATCCCGGAAGGACAAGTATCTCAAAAGTTTATGCTGAACGCTTTCCAACCGTTTTATATAACACTTGTAATGGGGATTTCAGATTGATGTTGCAAAATTAAGTTTACTGAGCACAAAAGCATGAAACAACGTCAAAATCGACTTACTTCTTCTGAACGACCTACCATGTCGAAGGACAAATCCAAGCATTTTATTTGATGACGAGATGATGTTTTCCATGTGCTCTTTGAAGTTCAGTTTACTATCTAGAGTTACCCCCAAATCTCGAATGCTATTAACCTGCTGCAGTTGAACTTGATCAATTGAATATGGAAAATCAACGGTGTTTATATTCCTTGTGAATGTTATTTTAAGACATTTATTTGAATTCAAAAAAAGAAAATTTTTCTTGCAATAAACACACAATCTATTCAAATCCTCCTGAAGTCTAATACAGTCATCCATGCTATTTACTCTCAAATATATCTTGAGATCATCAGCATATAATAAAAACTGCGTGTAATGAAAACAGGAGGAAATATTGTTTAAGTAAATAATGAAAAAGAGGGGCCCAAGGTGAGAACCTTGGGGTACACCAGAGGTATTAGGAAACCGCCCAGATTGTTGACCGTTTATACACACAAATTGGGATCTGTTTAATATGTAGGATTTTATCCATCTGAGTAAGGTGCCACATAGACCTACCTCAGCCAGTCGTCGCAGTAGCACTGTATGATTAATTTTATCAAACGCCTTTTTGAAATCAGTATAAACTGCGTCAATCTGGCTTTGGCATTCAATCCCCTCATAAACGTGATCCAGAAAGCTTAGGAGATTGGTCTCCAGATTACGGCCCTTGAAAAAGCCATGTTGATTTTCACTTATCAAATTTCTCACGTGAATTGCGATGAAATTGTATACTAGAGACTCGAATATCTTAGGAATTGTGGATAAAATAGATATTGGTCGGTAATTTTGAACCAGATCCTTGCGGTCGCCTTTATGTATATGGATAATTTTGAAAGCTTCCAACGAGTAGGAAAAACACCGCTTTTGAGGGAATAATTAAATATAATAGTCAATGGTAATGAAATAGTCTTATGACAGCGATTCAGAAATATAGGCGGAATCCCATCCGGACCCGAACCCTTACTACAATTTAAAGACTTCAGGGCGTCTTCTACATTCGCTCTAGAGATAGAGACATTAGACAAGTAATCACTATCAAAGACGTTCTCAACATCATCCAGGTTTTCATCAGTACCCGCAAAAGGCTCGAAAACAGAACTAAAAAAACTTGCAAACAGGTTTGAAATATCTTTTGATGATGAGGCATCAGCATCACCGAATCTCATGACTGAGGGAAATTTACTGCGACCTTTTTTATGCGAAATATATTTGAAAAATTCTTTTGAGTTGTTAGAAAGTTCTTGTTCAATGGTATCTAAATAGCGATGAAAATCTCTTGTAATAAGTTTTTTTGACAGAGTCCTAAGATGCCTGAAACGGTCATAATCATATTTGTCTTTGTAAATCTTGTATTTTCTATGAAGTTTGAATTTTTGTTGAATAACCCGTATTGTCTCTTTTGAATCAAATGATGGAAATTTCTTATTTATTTTAGTTTTCGGAACATACTCGACAATCAACTTATCCAGAATATCGTAAAGAACATCTACGTCAGCATCAACATTCGAGCCTCCCAACACTACACCCCAATTCACACTAGATAGTTCTGAATTTAAAGCATCATAGTTGGCTTTTCTGAAATTTAAGTGATACATAGGGGTATCTTTTAAATACTCGTGATTATTGATATCCAGTAAAAATTCAAGAGCTGGATGATGGTCATCCTCATTTACCAATGGAGCATCACAGCGACTTATGTTATTCACTCTCATTTTATTACATAAAATTAAGTCTAATAATCTGTGGTTTTTATTGAAAATGCTGTTAAACTGCTTTAATTCTAGAAAGTTTAAGGTGTCAATGATATTTGCATATCTATTTTCAATGTCGGTAGGATTTAACTCCACAGATAAAGACTGACTTATCCATTTTAATGATGGGCAATTGAAGTCACCACAGATAAGTATCAAATCCCGATCATTTATTTTTTCCCTATTTGACTCCAGCTTACTCGCGAAAGACAGAAGGGCCGTTTCATTACCAGGTGCAATGTAAACGCAACAAATATAAATTTTACAATTACTACCGTTTATCACAATCCATATGTCCTCTGAGTCACTATTGAACTCCGGAACTGAAGTTGCATTTAGCTCGTTTCGAGCAATTATGAGTACTCCCCCACCATCCTTTTTTGAAGATTTTGTGAGATCTCTATCCCGCCTAAAAACACTGTAACCATCATCCACCAATTCACGATCACATACACTATCATTCAACCACGATTCAGTAATCAAAATCACATCAAACGCACTAATTGAAGAATTGATTTTAAAAGTGGACAGTTTTGTGCGTAAACCCCGCACATTCTGATACAAAACGTGTAGAGCCATTTATGTGAACGGTCCATTAATTTTTGACGACAATGTTAGGGACTCATTGATCAGGACAACTTCGCTAAATCGGCTTCGCTTTGAATGTGAAGGATTCTAGTGGTCACGTTTTTTCTCATTAGCACATTACCATTCTGAACCCACACGAATTTGAATCCTTTTTCTCTAGCGCATACTCGAGCTGCCTTAAAAATAATTTTGTTCCTGATAGTGAGGTGTTCGTTAACAAAACAATTATCTGCCAGTCCATCCAATTTGAAACCACCTTTTCTCTCTACCTGATTGCGCGTCACCTTAACTGCTGACATCATTTCATCTCGTTTCGCTTTAGAAATGAACGATACCACAATATTCCTAGGTTTATTTATAATTTTGGTCGGAACTCGTGTGACGGATGATATAGCAGACGGCTCCACTACAACTCCCACAAATTCGCCAACCGTCTTAACAATCTCATACAAATTCTCGCTCTTCTTTTCAGGTATATCTGTGATCTCGACATTATTTAGTCTTACATGTTGTTCAACGTTATCTAATCTAGCCTGCAAGCTAGTCACTTCTTTTTTAAGAAGCTCATTTTCCATCTTAACTTGATTCGCAAGCTTCACTACTTCATGAAGCTTGCTTATTTTCTCCTCAAAATCCGTGATTTTATTGGAACAGAAGGATACGGAGTTGTGCAGCTCCTTCATATCGTTTCTCATAGCTGTGATTTCAGATCTAAGAGATAGCATCAGCCGCGAAGCGTTAAGATCGTCTGACGCCACCATAACACCGTCTCCTGCGTCGTCCAACACCGAGAACCCGCGGCTAGTCGAGGGCGTAGTACGATTAGCTGACGGAGAGCCGGCACCATCCTCGGTGCGGCAACCGACGCACTCCCATCTACCCCCCGGCATGTTTGTTATCGTTGTGATAATGTTTTTTGTTGCATCTGAACATCTTCCGTTCGCATGAAGAAAGACATGGCATTTATTACACTGTAAACCCGGAGATTTCTTGTTCAGGGAATTCGTATACAAATTACACAATTTGGCATCTTGATCAGATCACACCAATACAATTCTCCTGAAGTACAGACTTAGAGCTTCAAAATGATACCAAAATTGAAAATCAAGCACTTCTGATTGTATGATAAAATCGTCGAAACAACGAGAACAACTAATACACGTCTAGCTTCAACGCTGTGTTTTTTTGTTCAATAAATGAATAAATAAACTATGACAGTGTAATATCTACATATGATCATAGATGAATCATCGGTAGATATTACACTGTCATAGTTTATTTAATAATTCGGTTTTCTCTCACAATATAATTATTAACGAAACAAAATAAAAAAGAGAACTCTTATAAAAGCTGATCGAAATGTCCACCACCAACCTCCAAATATTTTTGAGTAGCATTGTTCAATTGTTGAGGCTTTGAATGGCTTGTCTAACTCGTTATTTTAAGTCATCGCAGGTCATTGAGTAAGTTTTGTAAACGATGTTTCTCGAGTGACCCCAAATAAAAAATCTAAATTGGTTGAGTCAGGTGATCTGGCCACCTAACAGACCATGGGTTCCGATCCAATATTCCCCAAATCCGTCACGATCCTACTATTGTGCACCATCCTATTGAAAGAACAGTCGATTTTCCAGATTTAGCGGTAAATCTTCTATCTAAATCAAGGCTGTCCAACACGAGGCCCGCGGGCCGCTCATTTTTTGTGGCCCGCAGAGAGACGCTGGATATCGCCAAAGCGAAAAAACCTCTTACTGATGGATTGTGTCATCAAAATGGCATAACAGTTAAGTGAAACAAAAAATGCCGAAAAATTCGAAGCAGTCTCTGTGTCGCATCAAACAATTGCAAGTAGACCATATTGATCAATATACGAGTAGGAAAATTTAAAAAACTGTATAACTCAGTTGAAAAGTGTGAGTATTTTCCGCTACCCTTAGTTGGAGGTACTGATCTATTGTATATCAGCCAGGTTGTAATTTTTGTCAGAACCGTATATAGGAGATGCTGTGAATTAGGTGGTATCGGACCATGGGGGATACCATGAATGTTCTTATATTGTCACTGATGGATCCAGAGCTATGATAGGAACTGAAATCGGATTTGCAGGACTCTTGAAATAAACCACATAAACAGTCAACAGCCTTGTGATATATTGTATTGTTCAACAAGAGGCGCAATGTGGAAAATTGTCACCTCAAATGGATTTCATGAAAGTAGTTGTTGAAATAACTAACATTATGCGAGAGGGCAATCGTTCTTTGAAAATTTTGAGATTTTAAAGCCGAAGTAGAAGTTACATATGGCGAACTGTTACTTCACATTAACATCCTTTAAAGGAATGAAGGATTTTATTTTGAAGAAGTTTCTATCAACTGCTGACAAAATGCATCGAAAGGACTGCAGAAGGAGTCGAAAATAGGTTCAGCGAATTTCAAAACATTGTAAAAAAAAATTCAGTTTTTGCTCAGCCCCTTCAGAATGTAGGTAGAGCACACCTCCAACTGGGATAGTGTGAGTTGTAAACAGGTCCTTTTCACCAAGAAAGACGAAAACTGAATTGGATTTTTTTAATTTGCTGCCAGAAGAACGATACCCCAACTTACGAAACTTAAGGTTTACAGTGGGTTAACTGATGGGAAGCACATATCTGAAAAAGCAGCATCAATTTGGAATTTTTTTAAATACTCCCAGCCATACATTGAATCCAAAACGTTCTTGGAAATTTCCCTGCCTAAATAAATGCTGATTCTCTTGCGTCCAATATTGTGTATTTTTTTTGTTAAATAAACCAAGATTGGTGAATCTTGACTCATCGGAGAATTGTTTTCAGGAACTCATCATTTTTCTGTACATTGCGTTGTACCCACCTGCAATATTCCACCCTTCTTATACTATCGTCTTTGTACAAATGTTGAGGTATTTGATATTTATAAGATCGATACTTATGTTTTTTCAAGATTCTTTTGACACTTTCACGACTAGTATCCTCGGAAGCGATCTCTCTAAGAGATACTGTTTTGTCGATTTCCACTTTCATGAGAACATTTATCTCCATGTCCTCAGAAACAATATTATGCTCATTACCAACAACAGGCACTCTCCTGAACTGCTCTTCAAGACGCTCGATATAATTTCGAACCAGACGTTGTCGTTCGGGGTATCTTTTCGAGTACAGCTGTTGAGCAACAACTGAATTATGCCGACATTCCCCATAGACTAACAGCATATCGATGTTTCTATTATAAACTGGTGGAATTCTTAACTTTCTATTATTAATCCGATCAATTCAATAATATATTCAGTGCCTAATTGACAATTACAAAGTAGAGTTGTTTGTGTTCGATAGCTACCTTGATAAATTATTGTGATTGAAGTGAGAAGATACTTGAACTTGTCTAAACTCCATTATCGTGTTCGTATTGGTTATACAGAAGATATTACCATTTTGATACCATGGCTCTCTAGATCGAAAAATAAAATGGGCGTTCTGACGAATGAAATACAGGGTGCGGCACGGAGGATGGATGGTTTTAAAAAAATAATAAAAGCGTTAATTTTTACTCAAAAACACATTTATTGACGGAATCAGATTCTCAAGGAAATAGCATTTGAGACAGTCAAGTGTGGAAAATCACATCAGGCATGTGGTGGCCGAAATCGGTGATGCAGTGCTGGAGGCGCTCTTGGAAGTTCGCGTAGACACTCTCCAACATCGCTCTCTCAACTTGGGCAACTTCCACGCGAATAGCGAATAGACCAAGCCCCGAACTCTGGACGAATTGAAAAGGGCTATTCGCGTGGAAGTTGCCCAAGTTGAGAGAGCGATGTTGGAGAGTGTCTACGCGAACTTCCAAGAGCGCCTCCAGCACTGCATCACCGATTTCGGCCACCACATGCCTGATGTGATTTTCCACACTTGATTGTCTCAAATGCTATTTCCTTGAGAATCTGATTCCGTCAATAAATGTGTTTTTGAGTAAAAATTAACGCTTTTATTATTTTTTTAAAACCATCCATCCTCCGTGCCGCACCCTGCATCAACTATGAGGTATCATTGGATTAAGAAAATTATATATACCAGGTGTCTCATTTGAAAATCTAAAGTTGATGTCATTTCTTTAAAAACCAGAAACTAGATTTTTTCTAAATATGTCAAAAAGTGCCCTATAATGAATATATTCAATGTTCCAAATTTCAGAAATATAGCTACAGAAACAAGGGAGAAAATGGGGTTGTACCATGAGTCTGCGTCACCTTGTATATATATATATATATATATATATATATATATATATATATATATATATATATATATATATATGTGATAATTTAATAGCAGACTTAGATAACGTGAGCTATCCCGTTTTATCCAACTCTCCCCTTACTGAATCCTGCTTAAGTTTCTAGGAATATGTCGACCAAGCTAACGGATTCCTGTTTCTACTCCAATGATAACATAAACAGGGTTTCCCAGAATTCGACGTCAATCCGGAATCATGGTGAATATGTGGACCATTTGAGTTGCCAGAGGTCTTGAATGCTGAAATTTATTAAGATTATTCACGAAATCATTCGTACAAATTTATTGAATGATGTGTCACTCAGTATTTCCAGAGAAATATTATCCCAGCAAGATGTCTGCAGAGCCCATTATGTCCTTTCTAGAAAATATCTAAATGAAGAATATCCGAGTAGATGGATAGGGCGATCTAATACAATCTCGTGACCAGGCGGTTCACCTGATTGGAAATCCTTTAACCTTCGGTCAGGCGCAACCCTAATCCTAACGGTTTCGGGCGCAACTCATCTGTGAGATTAAGTCGGGAAATTCATGTTTTAATGAGGAAAATTTGCTAGAAAATGGGGAGGTCGTTGAAAAATAGTATTATCATTCATATACACATAAAATATAAAGAATATTCCAAAACATAAATAAAAATTGACGGTAGAAATTAAAGAAAGATAAGTTCTGCGGATTTCAATATAAAAAGGATATTTGTATGAAAACAAAATGTAATTGTGATTATATATGAAACAAAAACAAGTGTCTATCACTCCTGACAACCGCTGCCAGGTAAACTAGAACAATGGAACTTTTATATTGTACGATATCAGTCGGTTTAGCATTCCTTTCTCTAGTGAAGTTTTGTTTCCCTTTATCTTTATATTCATATTAATATATTTTACTATAATTTCTAGAATACTTCGCGAAAATATGCATTTGAAACATACGGTGATTTTAATTTACTTGCATTTTCTTGAGTTTGAAGCCATTACACCCTGAAAAAAAAAAAGACTTGAAGACTCAAGCGGGCCCATTTCAACTCACAAATTATATCAAGAATTGCAATAAATATGAAATATAACTTTACTTGTTCTTTTGTTCTGGTGTTAAGAGCGCGAGTGAACGACTTTCTCATCCAGAAATACTTAAAAAAATCAAATTCGATGATACTAACGTTATCGATCGCAATCGATCCAGGAGATTATTGCACTCTTTTCGACTAACATCAAGGCTCTGAGGAGGTTGATATCGCACATACATGACCGCGATATAAAATCAAGAAGCTACTGAAAGTCCCACCCCTGAGTGACAAACACCGCCGTGAGAAACTATAAAAAACCATGCACTTAATCTGACAGATTAGGTGCGCCTGTCCGAGGGTTAATTTTCATCAAGTGGGGAGCGCGAAAGAATTTTATATGTTCATACTGAGATTTAAAGTATTGGAGATGCACTAAAATCTTTTCCACGAAGTTCGAAAAATTCTTCGAAACCGTTTTTTTACTGATCTAATAAATAATGCAGTACCTAAGTGTAACAGCATTTTAAACTTGCAAAACTGATGTAATATATTTTTTTTTTCATACAATCAGTTGAAGTTGGTCGAAATACTAATTTTAAATATTTTATTCAGCAAAAAGTGACACTATTTTTCAATTTGAAACCATTGACTTAGAATTGAAGATTAGAGACCACAGATGCACTATTCGGGGTAACATAGGAAAATTAAAATTTGAAAAATGTAAAAAATTGAAGCAACAAGCTTTCAAGTATCGTCACAGGTTGTGTATTTTCACGAATAATACAAAATGCAATACATTTTGAAAAATACCTGTGTTAGATTATTCAAGATATTCTTATGATGATCACTATGAATCAGCCTGTTACCTGATTCCGGCTTGACGTCGACTTCTGGGATATTCTATCCATTTGAGTTACAGAATTTTCAGGACAAAGCCAAATGAACTCATATTAATGTATAATTTCCAGAATCAAAATTAAAAAAAAACCTTATACAGGTGACATTCATCATTGGTATAGTGTCCTATTCTTCAAAGCATACTAAAGAGTGATTATTTTAGAGGCGGAGACCTTCGAATCATGATAAAACTCCCAAAATAAAAATAAAAATTCATGAACATAGGTTTTTATAACAGATAATTCTTTGGCATTTAACATCTGAAAATTATTTCGGGCATATGGCCACCTCGGCTTGCACGTACATGGCGTTATCTTGAGGTCGAATTTTCACACACCTATCGCAGTAAATCTGGCTGTATTCCGGTAATTACCCGCTTCCAGGTGCTCAATCGTTTGTGGTTTGTCGGCGTAGACTTGTGACGTCACACACCTCCAGAGAAAATAGTCCAAAGGTGTCCAAAGTCGCACGAATACGGTGGCCAGTTAAGAGGTCCATTTCGGGAAATCACTTGATCATCAAAGGTTTTCCTCAGTAAATTAATTGTATCGCGGGATCTGTGGCCTGGGACGTCTAACGGGATTCGCAGTATAGTTTAAGGTAAACGTATTGCAAAAATGATCTACAGTTTCTCGAATTAATCGTACTGAAAGACGATTATGATAACCATAAAATGTACGTAATAGTTGCTCGAATTGAACTATGGTTTTCGTAATAAATTTTAATAATTTGCAAGCGTTGCACCGAAGTAACTCTAGGTATGATGAATTTGCCAAAGCAGACTCAATAAAAACTAACAAAGAACTGTCAAATCGGAGACCATGGAAATTTTTCATTTGAATTTAAAGTTCTCCGCCTCTAAAATAATCAGCGTTTACAAGTATTGGACAAAAGCAATGGGATAATCGTAAGTAATATCATAAGGCCATCTAATTTTTCCGAAAAAAATCGAAAAATCACGTTGCTAAGTGATAATTTATCAAGAAGCAAGAGTGCTGGTGGCAAAAACATTCTAGTCTTTTTCAAAAAATATTACTTTGTATTGTGTGTTTTCGATTTTGACCGCAGGAGAAATTAGATGTAGTCGACAAGACTGTTTCATTAATAACAGATTATTGATTATTCCGAATGCATTGCATGTATAGGTATAAATTTTACAACAATTGTAAAGTTTTGCCGAGGGTCAACTGCTGACACCTGCTGTTTTCCCATCTAGAAACCATATGTAATTCAAAATTGCACATTTCTGATTGGTGGAATTCAAGACGAAGGAAATAGTCTGGTATGTAATGCCGACGTTTCGGCCTTTATTTCTGGTCTTTTCAAGGTTTGAAATAATTGTCGTCTTCAATATAGTGTGATATTCCTATTTAAGCTCTTATTGTGTTGATTTTTATGGTACCGGTGAAACGTGGTTTCTTCGAATGTTTTTTTTTCATTCAAATCAATAAACCTCAGGTAATGCAGGTATTCACGAAAAATACAGAGTGTTTCAGAATAAGGTTCCGTAAATGCGGGATCTTAATCCTCAGATAAATTTATGATATAAAGTTCTTATGAACTAGGATTCTCTGACGTAGGATTTCTGAGAGACAGGGTGTTGAAATAAAAAATAAATGGTTTTATGAAATTATTTTCTACACCGTACACGATTTCTTTTTGTGTTTTTGCACGTTATGAGTCAGCATTAAGACAAATTTTTTCCGATACGAAACGATGTTTAATTTCCACCAGTTGCTAAACTCACTAAACTTATTTTTTTATAGTTGATGTCATGTCATTCTTGAATGTGTGACAAATTGAGTGGTGAAAACTAGTAAGTAACCCTATTTTACGGGAATGTTTTTGTTATCTACGGCTCAAGCTGTGATTGATGAAACGTCACAACAAATTGAGATTGTGTTTTAAGTTTCGAATCATAAGAATAAGAATGACAATGAGACAGGAGCAGGACAGATGGACCCAGAAGGTGATACTATGGAGACCAAGAGGGACAACAAGAAGTGTGGGCAGACCTGAAAAGGGATGGATCGATGACGTCAGAACAGTAGCAGGAGGACAGTGGATGAGATTAGCAAGAGATGGCATAGTATGGAAAAACCTGGACGAGGCCTATATCCGACAATGGATGGACACGGGCTGAAGAAGAAAAATACCTTAATAGGAAATCTTGACTGTTGCTAACACATTGCAATTAATAATTTTGATATTTGAATGAAATTAAATCAAATTTCAAGAAGGCCGAAGGAGACCTGCAAATTGAAAATCAACGACCCGAGAATCGAATAATGAATATCTCAAAAACTTCCAGCTCTGAATGTGCTGAACGAGGGAAAATATACTTCCACATTTATAGCGGAAATGTACTAGCTTGAACATGGTCAGATTCTTGTACTCAGAGAGCACATTACTTGTCAGAAGTTTCGAATAGTTAGTAGTGCGAGATATAGCCAATCAGTGAAAGTGCTGCATACATACCTATTATATTACATGAAAGTGGAAGATCAAGATCAAGAGCTATGGCTACGCTGAAAAAAAAGCTCATACTGTTAGCAGAACATCCAAAGATTAAAAAGTATGAAGATAGGAAACGTCTATATATCAATAGTGTAAAAGACCGACTGCTATTTCCCGTTGTTGAAAGTTGGAACTTCTGAAAGTTTAAATATCACTGAAATCAGGCCTACTGAAATTGGATTCCGACTTTGTAATGATTAGAAAATGTCTCCTCTAGCCCGAAATCGAACTCGGTACCTCGTGGTCCCGAGTCAACCAAGTCAAGTTGAAGATATTTAGGTATTTAGAAAATTATTCACAGAATATTTATATACCTAGGAACATTGCATTCACAATGTAAAAGACAATTTGGGTGAACAGTTCCTGCATATATGCTTATACTGTTGTTAATATGAATGTGGTTTCAAATAACCTTACAGTACTTGAATGGTTATTTTAAGAAAAATTGATTTTTACAGAGAAAGAATTGTGATTTCTCATTTGATCTGATTCAAAGATTTACAGGAGAAAGAATTCAAAAAATCTGCTTAAACAATGTGCTGAGTGTTGAGATTCATGTTGCTGTTATTGTTCGGAAAATAGGTAGGTTCTGGTATGGTAGTAAGTGCTTTTAGCTGGAGTCGACGTTGTTTTACCTCAGGCGGGTGGTTTGCTTCGTTAGTTCGCTGGCTTGGCATTCACATAGAATTGATCGGGGATTCTGTTGATATTGACGATTCCAGCTACCGTTGAGGGCGCTGCGAGTTGTGAAAAATTAGTTGTTTTCCAGGTTCGTTATTTCGCCACCAGCCCCGATGGCGCTAGGCGATTTGTTTTAAAATTTTTTAATGACAATTGGTATTTATTTGATTTGAATAATTTGTGAAGGAAATGAATCGATTTTTATTCATTGGAGTGATTTGAAGACTTTTTGAGGTGGTGGTGTGTGTTTATGGACATCAAGTGAAGGAATTGAGGTGAACAGGTTTGTTTTTGTAATCAATGATACACAGATATTCAAATAACTTGCAAGAACGATTTTTTTGCGATCGAATGAATATGTATTTCACATGTTGGGATTATTCAAAGGTAGTAGAACAATAAAAACAAAAGATATTGATAAGTTATTAACTTTATTCTTTCTTCTCTCCACAATTTGACAATACAAAATTCTAAGTTCTCTATGCCCGTCGCCCAAAAGTATCGAGTAACCACATATTTTTGTGCTTTTTCTGAAGAAGTTAATGAATGGCACTACTTCCAAGTGGTATTCAATTGAAGCAGAAGAATTCATACTACACATAGGTTCAACTAGGAATGAGTCTTTTGAATTTGGAATCCTGCGACTTCCCTGTTTTATAAATCATCTTTGAAGGTGTTTTGTTCAATGAAATTTCCCACGAAGTATGATTGAGAGGATTTCATTTTATCATTTTGATTATTTATTGAATGTTATTTGTGATAATAAATAAACGATTCTGAATTTTTTGCTAGTCTTTATTGTACAAATTCTTGATCACACAATATGGAAGTAACAATCAAATATGAATAAAATATTCATTCACATTGAAAAATTTTATATTCTACTCACATTTCTCTATGAATATAACAGGAGGCAGAAATATCGATACAAAAAACTCAGGAATAACTTGATTACAAAGACAAAGTGAAACAACTAAAACAAAATACTGACAAATATAGACAAAAACAAGTACTCATTCCTTACTAATCAGTAAGTGGTTTGTTATCTAGGTATACCTCCGAAACTAGCCTCATGTAAAATTTTGATTTCTTGTCAATGAGTTGAATTGTTTCATTTTCATGCTTTTGAGAAAAGCCACATTGAATCACCACTGTTTACTTGAATCTCCTTATTGAATTTTCATTTACAACAAATTGTAGGTACGTAAGTGCATCAACAACAGACCATTCATCTTTCATTAAATTCATTTGAATTGTTTTTCATTGTTCAATTTCCTCATTATTGTCGAAATCATAGAATCAATGAATTACCTCACTTTTGGTTGAGGAATAAAATTTTTATTTCTAAGTGGATTTTGTATTTCCGTCTTCAATTTGCGCTCAGCCATAGTAACCTTCTTAATTTCTTTTTTCTGTTGAATCTCTGATAGATTTTGGGAAGAAACAGCAGAAGCCTACAGTTTGGGAGCCCTCATATCATATGCTGTAATGTTGACCCGAAAAGATGAAGGAATGATTAAAAAACAATATTTAAAAAATTTATTTTCCTGTAGCAAAATAATCAGAATGAAGCAAACAATACGTAACATGATCCTCCTTTGCGTAATTTTTGCATAAAACGTTCTTTTCGGTCCCCTACTGAAGGCATTAATAATATAACCTTCTTATGTAAATTGATGGAAATGATGTATATTCCTATTGCTACCTTTCCTTGGGGAAAACACAACAAGTAGTATTAAACACCCTTCATGATAGTACTTCACCACTCATTTCAATATTTTTTCGTATTCACCTAGTCCAAGATAGCTCTCAATCTAAAACTTGAAAAACTCTCAAACATCACTTAAAATGAATATTGCTGATATAAATACCTTTACCACTATTTTCCAACGGCAATTTTGCAATTCAGGGAGATTTAGCTGAATCATCTCGTATAGTAGGCCTTTGATCCAGACTTTGTCGAACGCCTTCTCTATGTCGAGTAGTACCATAAGGGTGTTTTTTGCTCGGTTGAAATTTGTGATGATATCAGTGTCTATTCTTGAGATGTGCAGAACAGTGTTGTGTTTCTTCTTGAAGCCAAATTGGAAGACATCTTTCATCTTTGATTTTTCGGGGGATTCGTCCAGTATTATTTTTTCGGTAATTTTACCTATTGTTGACAGAAGGTTGATTGGACGATAATTTGTTCGGCTTGCTTGGTTTTTCCTTTTTTCGGTTATATAATGATAAATCCATTTGTCCATGACTTGGGCCAATGTGATAAGATGAGGATTGCGTTAATGATGTACATGAGTTGGACCAATCCTTTTTTCGTAAGTTCTTAACTAACCTGATATCTATTTCGTCCAAGCCTGGTGATTTATTATTCTTCAGTTCTTTTATGTAATCTTCCAATTCCGTCGGGGCGATTAGTGGTGTCGCCGTTTCTGTATGGTGTCAATGTGAAAGAAAGTCTTCAACTGTGTTTTCTATTTCTTTCTGAGCTGGGTCGCTTTCTTTTATTTTATGGACTTCTCCGAAAATACTCGCTAGTAGTTTTGCTTTCTCCTCCTTTTCTGTTAAAGGGTTAGAATTTCAGATCTTTTCAGCTCAAGGGCTTTGGTAATTTTCCATAGGCTATTGTCTTTTGTGTTGAGGTGCTGTTATTTTCTCGTTCCATGTTTTTTCCTGTATTCTGAAATTTTGTATAGTAATTGCGTCCATATTCGCTTTGTCTTGGGGACACCTGCATCTTTGCCAGCGGTTTCTGTGAAAATTTCTAGTTTTTTTCATCTGCGTTATTTCTATCAGAAGTTTATGGAAGAAAGGTTGGTTTTGGTGGTTGAATTGCGTCTGAGTATTAAAGTGTTTGTGAATTTCTCATTTTCGGATTCTAAAATATCGATGAAATTGATGTTGTTGTTGATTCCTATTTTGTCGTTGACTAAGTCCTTGAATTTTACCCAGTTTGTGCTTCTATAGTCATAAAATTTTTTCGTTTAGTTCCTACCTAAGTTTTGGACTGATGGTGAAAAAAATTGGGTTGTGGTCGCTTGACAGTTCAGCGAGGTTGATCCCAAGTCAACCGCTTTAACCACTGTGCTACGGACATTATGTGTTATCATATTAATCATATCATATCATATTAATATTTGGCGCTTTCAGACATTTTCCAAATGACTTCGGAATAACTAGATGGCGCTGGCCTAAGTGTAGTCGCTTCGTTCCCAATATTTCTTCTCAATCATCTTAGAGAACCACGAAATCCCCTCTTCACATTAACTGTACGAAGACAGCTGACAGCTCAATTAATACATCAGTACAAGAACCAAATCGTTCTTAAATTTCCCTTCATACACTTTGGAAGCCACTAAGCAATGAAATTCTTTGTATCCCCATTTTTGATCATGTTTCAAATTCAATGGTGCGGTTCTTAAGCATCAATTTAAATATACAGAGTGATTTGCCCAAAAAGTGTATGCTCTTTATTTCGAAGCTCCTTAAATAACCTGATTCCAACGAAGTATATCATGTATGATCTATAACGAATAATTTAACACACGTCAAATAATGCTATCTTTCAAATAATCTCGAAACAAACTTATGTAATTGAACGTATGTATAATTTCTGTACTAACTAATCAATCAGTGGACTAGCATCGCAGACCTGAAGTAAAATAATAACTATAGAAATACGGAATATTTCTACTCAAACTTTGAACAAAGTTAAAAACTAATTTTAAATGAGACTGGCGACAAGAACGAGGTGAAAAATATTTTTGAAATTTATTTTATTTCAATGTATTTGTTCATCGTTTGGCAACTCAGACACAACAAGGTTAAAAACTTATTCAGATATATAAATTACAAACAAGCTCATAAGACAAACTTTAGACTCCCACAAACAAATATGAAGTTGATTAACATATTCTATCGACCCAGCGGTTGCCATCAAAAAGTTTTCAAGTCTACCCTTGTAGGATCTTGTGGGAAAATATATAAAAATCAAAAACAGCATGTTATTTATTAAGTTGGTTCTTGGAACCAATTTTAATGCTTTTGTTACTGATCTGATATTACTAATAGTGCATGATTAGTTCGTTGTTAATGTTGTTATGTTGAAGGTCTTTGAAAATTAAAAACATTTACAGAGTATTCTATGTAGAGGACTCACCCTGTATGTATGCTCAAAGAGCGGACCATAAGGAAACGAAAGTTTCTCAATCAAAAGTGGTTTCCATTCCACAGTGTTCATTATTGAATGTAAATAAATAACGAGCAGAGTATTTCGTTGAAACCCAATTCTGTGATTCCCCTGAATATTGCAGAAAATGGAAAGATAAGAGAGTTTGCATGGCATAGATTAGAGCAAGCACTTCGAGATAATAATAGATCATTTCATTTGTGTTTGATTATTAGACGCATCATTATCTTAGTGCTAAATTGCTTGAAATTTTGAAAGATATCGGATACAACTTTTTCCCGAAGTATTTTCCTCGTGTTCGAACATGGAAGAATATGTGGAAGATGAATTTGAAGACGTCAAACCTGAGGAAACAAATGACCTCAACATATTACTTCTTGGCGAAACTGGCATAGGAAAGTCCACATTTATAAATTCTATTGCAAACTATATTCATCACCATGACTTGGATGAGGCAATGCAGGAAGACCTGTACTATTTGATTCCCTGTGTGTTCAACATCCCGGATGACAATTCCAGATTTCATGAGGTTGTTGTTGGTGCTGATGATAACGAATGGCAAAAGGTGAGTGAAATTTCGAAATCGTTACCCAGTTTATTTGGGAGAAAGACTTAAAAACCGAAATTTTTTCTGATCGACCAAAATCCTACAAGAAAATAGTTGAATTAAACTAAATAGAAACCAAACCTCTCAGTTTTTGGATCATTCTTTTTTGATTCAATTATTAGTAACTTGTGATGGCCTCTTCCTTGTCTTTGCTATGGAAACGCAATCTTTCCACAAAAATTTCCATGACCAGTTTCGATGAATCAGACTATCAGACTGATGGAGCGTTTAATTTCCTCTTGTAATACACGGATGGTTATGCGATAGTTAGATCACACGATTTATGGGGCAAATTTTAATCACCGTAAGGTATGAACTTCAAGGAAATGTCTCATGCGAATGTAATATAATAGAATTGTTTCAGAGGGTGAATGGCTCATAAAACTGTCCTGTTGAAATGAAATATTATCATATCAATTTAATTGATTCTGTTTCAGAGACTGTTATTGAAATCCCATATAAGTTGTTAGGAAAATGTAGAATCTTCATGAACCATAATAATATTTCAATCGATATTTTCATCTCTGGTCTATGATATTCTATTCTAATTATGGTAGATAGAAAATGTTACTTATTTATTCGCTGATGCGTTGAAATTCAACTTTTAGTTTGAATAATGGCTGATGATATTTTGTAATGTATTCTATCAATAATCACATACATGCTCACGGATCCGCGATTACTGTTCATTGTGTTTATACTTGTAGTTAACAGAATTATTTATTTATTTTATCTAGTTGTAGTGGTTGTTTTATTGGTTCCAAAGAGTTAGGCATACTATCAAATATGGAGCAAGTCAAATTTATTATTATTAAAAATGTAATGAAGAGTAGAGTCAAAAGCCTATGAACTCAAATAAAGGTAAAAAGTTGAACACATTTTACAGGGTGAGTCGGGAGGAACAGCCCAAATTTCAGACACGAATCAATCAGAAAAGCAATGCCGGTTCTGGACCGCCAGCATCCAGTTCTTTCTTGCGATCGTTTGTTCGTTATCTCGCCATATTTTCTGGGATCTGCCCCCACGGTCTCCATTGCATGACATCTTTAGTCCATTTGGTGTTGTCTCTGGCAACATGACCTGCGCATCGCTATTTTTTAATGGCTATTTGTTTCACGATATCATCGACTTTTGGTCTTCTCCTGACCTCCTCATTTCTTAACCTATCTTTTAAGGTAACTCCCAGCATTGCACGCTCAATCGCTCTTTGGCTTACTTGAATCCAGTTTGCGCACCACACACCTGTTGAAAACTTTTCTTTTAAGGTTCCTGGGAATTTTTGGTTCTTTGAGGAGATATCCGAGCTTTCTAAACGCTGTCCACGTCTTTCCAATTCTCTTGTTTATCTTGGCAGTCTGATTATTCTTTCCAAGTCGGATGTTATGTCCGAGATAAACGTATTCTTCCACCACCTGAAGGGTTTGCTGTCTATTGTGACCTGGATATTATTTGGACTCATGATTGATGTTTTCTGTAAATTCATCTCCAGACCTACTTCCTTTAGTTCCAACATCATATCTCTGATTTCGTTAGTGTCGGAACTTATGAGTACAATGTCGTCGGCAAAACGCAGACGACTTAAATCCTTTCCGTTCATATTTATACCTTTCTGGGACCAATCCATGTTTTTGAAAACACTCCCCAAAGCCAAAGTGAACAATTTTGGAGATATCACATCACCTTTTTCTATCTGTATTTTTTCTGTAGCAAGGTCTTCATTGATTCTGACAGTCAGAGTGGCTCCCTCGTATATGTTTCTCATGAATTTTGTGTATCTCGAATCGATTCTCGCTCATCTGTCCATTGCATTGCATTGAGTCGAATGCTTTTTTATAGTCGACAAATGCTAGGTGGAGTAGGACGTTATATTCTGTTCATTTCTCAATTAGCGTGCGAACTGTTTGAATATGGTCGGTTGTACTATAACCCTTTCGAAGTCTCGCCTGCTATAATGGTTGATAGATGTCGAATTTCTTTTCAAGCCGGTTCGTTATGACCCTGGTCAACAATTCATACAGCACTGACAGAAGACTGATTGGTCGGTAGTTTTCTATGTTTGTACGGTCACCTTTTTTAAAGAGTATAATGACCTCTGCATTTTCCCTTCTGTCAGGAATTTTTCCTTCTTCCAGACATTTATTGGGCAGAATAACCATCCGGGATTACGATGTCGGAAATGGACGACTTATCACGAGGAGTCGTCAACGGCGACATAGGGCCAGCTGGATCTGATACAAAGCCACAAAGGCGACCATCTCGTGTGGTTGCGGTCCACGATTTCTCCTCGGTTCCTGATCATTGTTGCGATTTCAATTGGACAGATTTTCGTCTAAATTTGATATTAATTCATTTCAATACCTCTCGTGTATAATAATAACTAATGCATTCATTACCAACAACAAAAATCACAACTAAAAAAAATTACACCAGAAGAAAAAAATGTATAATGTATAACCACAGGGCGAAGTTCAAATGGTGATGAAGCGGCCATACCCCGCTGTTCTTCCACTCAAACCCTGATGAAAAATATATTAACAAAACTGATTGAAAAATGATTGAAAAAACAAAACAAAAAATTAAAAAACTTTCCAGCTTTGAGTAACAGCATTTGAAAGTGGCATATAACGATAGAAAAAGACAGAATACTGGTTACTCAACCCGCATTGATCACTATACAGGGTGAGTCTTTGACTTGTACATATATTTGAACCATAGATTCTAGAGGTCAAAAGAAATACTTTTTTCGTATACCATTTTTTTCGATACAGCCTAGATAAAAAGATATAGGCATTTTAAACTTTCATAATGGGCTTTGCCAACCCTGAAAACATGACACTAAAGTTTTTTCGAGCATTAGATCTACCACCTAAACCTCTTCGAGAAAATATAGAAGAAATTTAATTCTCTGGATCTTTTCAACAGAGTTGGATTCAGCCAAAGTAACCAGTTTTTCCTATTTCGTTGATGTAAATTTGTTTCAATCATGAATTACTCGAAAAATGCGCATTTTACGAGATTTCACGAAGAATACTTATATTTTCCAAAATGGCCAGATATTCATTAGTTGGCATTCAACTTACTTTCAAGAGATGGGATCTTAAAATTTCCGATATAATCGTGTCATGTAATGATATATATTGGTCAAAATGAAAAAAATAAAACATGTGAGTGAAATTTTGTGTTCGCAGAAGATTTGTCACATTCATTGAAACCTATATTCTGAAAATCATTTCATTCGGTGGAATCATTCACGAGATATATTCGAAAATGTATTTTCAACAGCCTGTATCTTTCCAACCGAGCCGAATCGGAAAAAAAGGTAGGGACAAAAAGTGCTTCTTTTGACCTCAGGAATCTCCAGTTTAAATATATGTACAAGTCAAAGACTCACCCTGTATACTCCTTCCCTGACCCTCGCTTTGAAAGATGATACAGACAGATTTAACAACGAATTACTAATAAACCTATTATAAAATCTATAGGTGGAAAAACTAAAAGATCTTTCGAATAATCACAGCCTATGAGTCCTCTACTACGTGTGTTAAGATTATGTATGTACGGGGTATCCCAAATTGCTTGATTTTGACTGTTTTAGGTACTTCTGGACTAGATAGGGAAAAACTTGGTGAGGTGTCATGGGCTCGATTTTTTGTGAAAACATCATTAGTGAAAACCGTTTCACGACATCTTCATTTTTTTTTAATTTCGATTTCGAAAATGTTCCATAACTTTTTCATTTACGAAAATATCTGAAAACGATAAAAATTTTCTAGAAGCGCTTTTTTCCCGAAAATAAGAAACTATATTAAATTTATTTTCTCGGGGAAAAAAAACATTTTTTTTTATAATAAATACGAACGCATTTTTCTTCATTTCATTTCATAAAAACAAATTCAGAGATGAAAAAAATTTAAAATAATTTCTTATTCCCAGTGAAAAAGTGCTTGTTGAAAGTTTTTATCTTTTTCAGATATTTTCGAAAATGGAAAAGTTATGGCACATCTTCTGAATCGAAAAAATTTCAAAATGTTGTTATATCTTCAAAACAAATGAAGATATGGTGAAACGGTTTTCACTCTTGGAGTTTTCACGAAAATCGAGCCCAGGACTCTTCTCAACGTTTTTACCTATCTAGTCTAGAAGTACCAGAAACAGCCAAAATCAAGCAATTTGGGATACCCTGTACATCAGACCTGAATGTTATCCTTCGATACAGATACGATGGTTTTCTAGATAATATATTACGGTGGTAACAAATGGAGGCTGCCACCAAAAACCTGTTACACATGTTCAAACACCTGACATCCACCAATTTATGGCTTATACGCTCAAACTTTCGAATTCTATAAATGAATCTCAATCAAGAATTCTGAATTTTTTGGATCGAGTTCAAAGTTGCTTGATCCAAACAAGAAAAAAATACTTGTGAGAAATATTTGAAGTTGGACAATACCAAAGAATCACAAACAACCCTCACCTAACCTATCGCAAACAGACTGATGCCGAAAAGTACAGCACAAGATTTATACATTCATTTATAATATAGATTTTCCTCGAAACTGCTTCCGTTGTAATTCTACTATTACGAGCCAAATAATATCAACAATACGACCAAAAAAAAAATCGCAGTCACACAAAGAAGTTCGGAATTCAGCAGCAACTGAATTGCGATTGAATTGTCGCAAGTTTGACTCATTCGGATTTGGGAAAATAGAGTTGCTTAAAAAATGCGACTGTTTAGTAGCAGCAATTATTTGGTCGCGCATGTGCGTGCATTCCCATTTAACTGTATATGTTTCATTATTGCGACTAAACGATCGCGCGACAGAAAATCGCATGTTCGCGGGTACCCTAATTCACACGAATTCACAAAATCCATATTTTTGCAGCGAGAATTTCAATATTTGTCTCAAATTCAACTTACTGAAGCGAGTAATGTACAGGGTATACCAGATTGCTTGATTTTGGCTGTTTCTGGTACTTCTAGACTAGATAGATGAAAACGTTGAGAAGAGTCCTGGGCTCGATTTCAGTCAAAATACCAGTAGTGAAACCGTTTCACGATATCTTTATTTGTTTTGAAGACAACAAACTTCTTAAATTTTTTCGATTTAGAAAATATGTCATGACTGTTTCATTTTCGAAAATATCTGAAAAAGATAAAAACTTTCAACAAGCACTGGGAGTAAGACATTATTCAAAATTTTTTCTTCAACTATTTTTCTCCACGAGAAAAAACATTTAATATAGTTTCTTATTTCCGGTGAAAAAGCGCCTCTAGAAAATTTGAATCGTTTTCAGATATTTTCTAAAATAAAAAAGTTTTGGCACAAGTTTGGACACTTTTCGAAATTTTCAACTACACTTACCGACTTAAAATTCGATCCATTCAAAACTTTTAGATAAAATACTGTAGTTTCATGGTTATTATTCAAACATCAAAAAGTAATTTAGTACTCGCCGCATAAACAGGGGAGAACAGAAAACAATTTTTTCCTCTACTTTTGACACACCTGTAGGTTAATTCTGCTAGTAGATCTGCACACAATTAACTTTATCAAGAAGACTGATTTGTTTCCAACATTTTGTTTTTTTATTTACCCCAATATCTCAATTTGTTTGTGAAATGTGACGGTTCAAAGAACATGCAACATTTAAGAAATATATATTGCTGGTTTTTTTGGGTTAGAGAACGTAGGAGAAATAAGAAAACACTTCATGTGAAGGCCAACGTTTCGCAAATTTATTTTTGCATAATCAGGGCTCTAGAAAAAACATACTATGTCAGAAGATGAAAAAGGTACGAAAATTCAAATAAATTTCAGAAATGGTCATAATTTAAATGACGGTAGAGAATGAAATACAAAATAAGTAGTGCTCTGTGACCGACTCACAATATGAAAACTGTACGAGCAGTTGCTCTGGTACAAGACGGTAGGTCTCAGTATTATGCTTCTAGAATATTGGGTGTTACAAGGTGTAGCGTCCAGAGAGCTGTACAACGTTTCAATGAAACTGGTTGTTTTTCGAGACGAAGAGGATCTGGGCATCTGGCAGACGATGTTCTACAAATGTTCGAGATGATCGTTTTGTAACATTTAACGTTTTGCGAGAAAGAAATACTACTGCTGTCGATGACTGGAGTAAGATTTCATTTTCTGACGAGTTGAGGTTTTGTTTACGTTCTCCAGTAATGGAGGAGGATCGGTAATGGTTTGGGGCGGCATCAGGATGGAAGCTCGTACTGATTTAGTCATTGTTGGCGGAGGAGCAATGACAGCTAACCGATATATTCGTGATGTGCTAGATCCACATGTAATTCCATTTGCACCGTTTATAGGAAAGGAATTTATGTTTATGTACGACTACGCTCGACCACGAGGATTGTATCTCGATATTTGGAGGAAACAGAAATTCAGAGAATGAACTGGTCATCACGTAGCGCAGACCTCAATTCAATTGAGCACGTCTGGGACATGATGGGCAGACGACCTCGTAACCGAGTTCCTACTCCAAGTAATTCAAATTTTGTGAGAGATGCTTTGGTCCAAAAATGGGATCGAATTTACCAGATGGAGATTCGACATCTAATAGAGGGTAAGCCACGACGCATTGAGGTAGTTATTCGCGCTCGTGGGGGAAATACCCGTTATTAATTTGTAATAATTATTAGTTTATTTGTTGTTTGATTTGTTCATAAAATAATGTGTTACTATGCGAACTGAAGGAAAATTAAGAATTTTATATTGTCTTTGAACCGACACATTTCATAAACAAGTTAAGATATCGGGATAAATGAAAACACAAAATGTTGGAAACAAATCAGTCTTCTTGATTAAGTTAATTGTGTGCAGATCTATTAGCAGAATTAACCTACAGGTGTGTCAGAAGTAGAGGAAAAAATAGTCTTCGGTTCTAGCCTGTATATGCGGCGATTACTGAATTACTTTTAGATATCCGAATAATAACCTTAAAACTACAGTATTTTATCTAAAAGTTGCTGAAAAATTCAAATAAATCAGCCTCCCCATTTGAAAGTTATAGCATTTTTAAATAAATCATTATTTTGAATGGATCGAATTCAAAGTCGGTAAGTGTATCTGGTCCAGTAGTACCTAAAACAGTCAAAATCAAACAATTTGGGATACCCTGTACACGTATCGTACAAACCAAATACATGTGCCAAACTCATTGAGCAAGAATTTTATTGTATCCCACGATGCCTTAAATCCAACCAGTTCAAGTTCCAATGGTTGAATTTTCAGGAAACGAGTATTTCGTGATTGTGCATTGTGCATCGCGAGATAACATTCCTTCAAATATATTAGATTAAGATAATTTTGAATTTGCAAATGTAATTGTAAAAACTCAATAAGTTGAGATAAACAGTTCCGAACTATCTAAACGGCGAGAAGATCATATCTATAAATCATTTTTGTTGCCTATAAAATGGTTATATCCACTTCAAGTCGAGATACAAGATGCGAAAAATATTTCGTACAATAGGTTCGTTTCGAGCATTTGCGACTTGCGTAGAATATCCCTAACAATATCTATAAAAATCCATTTCGATGATATCTGATTCCGGGAATTATTAATTCAATTGACATTGCTATTTCAAATTATTTGTTATGTTCCCACATTTTATCCTTTATCAATATTTAGCTTAATGAACTCAGATAATGGGGGCCTATTTGGGAATAATTCAAGAAGAAAGCGACATTGATTTTTCACTAAAAGATGGACACAATATGGTTTTCTCTAAGGCAGAGGTTATTTCGAATATCGAATGTTACTATCCTAAGATGAACATAGGGGCGATTGAGATTTATAAACATAAAAACACCGCATGAATAGAAAAGAAGAAATCTCCATGCGTCATATTGATACATAAGAAAAAGAAAATTCTTTGCCTTTACGAAGGCACATCGATGATTACTATTTTGAATTCATCTATGTTTCAAAAAATATTGATACATGGCGCATGGTTGTCAATCTTAGACAGAACCCGAATCAAGCAGATACAGAGTGGGAGCTATGGGCCACTCAACATCGCACACGTAAACTCACTTCCTTCTCCCGTCGTTAACCGGGGTTTAAATATCACCTCCTGATTGAACATGGCATTACTGTCAGAAATTCGGCGGTCCAGTTATAATCTCAGACCAAGAATCCTCTGAAGATGTCTAAAGCAGATGTAGGCAAAACGTTAGGTGATATAGTTTTTAATAACCCCGGAAGACCTTCTGAATGTGAATCAGATATCGATTGAAATATAGTACAAGAGGATTCTGAATTTTTTCGAACTTGAAAATTCTAGGTTTGAAGTGGTCGCCATTTTTTCTTCACATTCAAATATCTCGAATCTAACTGTACTAAAAGAACAATGCTCTCGGAATTGGCGCGCACCTTCGATCCGTTGGGAATCTTGACGCCCATCACCTTTTTCACTAAAGTACTGATTCAACGGTTGTGGACCTTAGGTTTGGGCTGGGATGAAATACCGCCGAAAGATGTTGTTGATAAGTGGTTACATTTTAAGAGAGATCTCACAGTGCTTTCTTCTTTCGCGCTGCCACGGCATTTCGATCTTCGTAATATGGATTCATGTCATCTTATTGGATTCTGTGATGCTTCAGTCGAGGGAACATGTGCGGTCACGTATTTAAGAATCAAATACAAAGATTCGGTGGTGAAATGTCATTTCTTGTTCGAGAAATCGAAAGTCGCCCCATTACAATCGGTTTCTTTACCCAGACTGGAATTGGAGGCTGCAGTTCTTCTATCAAAATTGATTAGATATGTGGAAAAGGTACTCATAGACAAGATATGTTTAACAGACATTCACGCCTTCAGCGACAGTTCCGTGGCTCTTTCGTGGATTAAAAACTCACCACATTTATGGAAAACATATGTCGCGAATAGAGTAGCTTTTATTCAAGAAAGAGTACCGCCTAACAAATGGCATCATGTATCCTCCAGAGAAAACGCAGCGGATTGCGGTTCCAGAGGCATTTTTCCTTCTGAATTGCTGTCACACTCTTTATGGTGGACTGGACCTCGGTTCCTTTTAGAAGAACCAACATCCTGGGTCAAGAAAGTTCCTGAGCACGACCCAGATACGATTGAAACTGAGCGACGAAAAATAACGTTAAACGTGCAAGTGTCACAACCGAATATTTTGGATACGTTTCTTGACAAATATTCAACCCTAAATAAAATTAAACGTGTTCTTGCTTACATTATCCGTTTCAAGAATAGATGCATGAAACGCCAACGTGTCATCCGTGAATCGGTCGACTGCCTCACAGAGGAGGAGTTGCACAGCGCCCTTCTTTTGATCATAAGGCACGAGCAACAGAAGTATTTCGGTGATGAAATATTATGTTTAAAAAATAACGAGAGATTACCTAAATCGTTAAGAGTTTTGAACCCCTTTATGGAGAACGACGTATTGAGGGTAGGTGGTAGACTACGTAACGCGGATATGTTGTACAACGAAAAGTTTCCGATACTTATACCAAGAAAGTCAGTCTTGCCCATTAATAAGTGCATTCCGTGTTGGAAAATCCATCCCACAAATTTTCTCCCGTCAATGGGCAATCTTCCAGATTTTCGGGTAAAACAAGCACGACCCTTCGTTAACACTGGAGTCGACTTAGCCGGTCCTTTCACAATCAAAATGGGTAAAATTCGGACCAACAAGACATTTAAAGCGTGGATATGTTTATTTGTATGTTGCGCAACAAAAGCGATTCATATAGAATTAATATCCGAACTCTCTTCAGAGGCTTTTCTTGCGGGTTTCAGACGGTTCATTGGTAGGCGCGGACTTTGTAAAAATGTCTATTCGGATTGCGGAACTAATTTCACGGGTTCTGATAAATATCTAAAGAACATCTACGCTAATGTGGCAGAAACAGAAGCCATCCGTTGGCATTTCAACCCGCCTGCAGCGCCACACATGGGAGGTCTCTGGGAAGCAAACATTAAGGTGGTGAAAACACATCTTAAAAGAATTACGGGATCACAAATATTGACGTATGAAGAAATGAACACGGTGCTGGTCCAGATAAAAGCAGTTCTGAATTCAAGACCGTTAACTCCCATGAGTTCTGACCCGAACGACTTGTCGGTTTTGACACCCGCGCATTTTTTGGTGTCAGAACCACTGACAACCATCCCAGATCCAGATGTGTCTGACGTACCCATGAACCGCTTAACCCGTTGGCAGCTGCTAGTACGTATGCGCACAGATTTTTGGAAGCGATGGAAAACGGAATATTTACATACACTCACTCAGAGAGCCAAATGGCACCTTCCGAATAAAGCGGCTCCTAAATTAGGCGATATGGTTTTAGTCAAGTCGGATAACGAGCCACCCCTAGAATGGACCTTAGGAAGGATCAGCCAGTTGAATTACGGCACAGATGGTATCGCACGGGTTGCTTCAGTCACCACTATGAAAGGGGTAATACGTAGACCATTGGTCAAACTTTGCCCCCTGCCCACGAATTGAGCGATTGAAGAATAGCTTCCTTTCTTCAAGGGGGGGAGGATGTTCTGTTCTTATTTTGTATATATGTATATATGTTTATTCCCCCTTAATTCATTATCTTAATTGTCACGATGCAATTGTTATGCTTGGATGGTGGTCTCGATATTGAGCTCTGTTTCAACTTTGTCTTGCTGTCATGCGCTAGAAGTTGATATGGCTTATACTGAGGCCAGTTAAAGGAAGAAGAAGAAGACAAGGGCCACCCCCCTTCCGCACTAAGGGCGGACCATCGAGACCTCTAGCGCTTCAACAACGAGACCAGTATCATATACCATCCAGCAGAGTCAGTTCATATAATACACAGTACCACGATTTTGCCACGTTGTCCTACCGGTAATGGTAAGTCTATATCATACTTATAGTGTTTTGTCAGCGTATACTAAGTCTTGTGATTCCTGGTACAAACTGTTTCGATTGTGAATTTCATTGAATACCATCACGAACTAGCGAATCCGATGATTTTACACTCTTTCATTCAATAGCAATTAAAACAATCTGAGAGGGTTTCTGCCCCGTTCAAGGAACCAAATTCCTCAAGAAATGTTCAACAACCTCGTGTATAGTATGCAAAGAAGATGTCAAGCTGTTATTGATGCCCGTGGAGGCCATACATTGTATTGATAGTCTTAAAATGCCTGAATTCTGTGGGAATAAAATTTCGTTATTTTACTCGATTTTTCTTAACCGCCCTGTATTTGCTGCTGATATCACAAAATCTTCCAAATCTTTTCTCAATTTCTCGACAATTTCTGTCCATGAAGTTGAATTTTTAGAATCAATCATTTCTAAACTAAAATTTTTCATTTTCAGATAGGTGTTCAAATTCGAAACAGTTTCGTCAATTTTATCGGTTTGAAATCGACTTACATATTCACTTTTAATGACGAAAATCTAACTTTCGATCATATTTTGATTGCTTTCATCGATATTTCAAAAATGTTTTTAGTGTTCATGACAGATTCGAATCATATTAGTTTCGAAGTGAAACCCTTGCATTCCCTATAAATTTTCAAAATATTTTGGTTATTTCTTCTGTCTGATTCTGATACGAACAACATTTTTGGGAGCTATTGTTTTCAATTGAGTTCGAGATTATTTTTACCTATTTTTCGAAGAAATATTCGTATTACGTTAAAACAATCTAGAAATATATTTAGAACATAACCTCGTATACCAGCAAATCTCCATATTTCGATTCAATTTCCCCCAGGAAAGCCTCAAAACGCCTATTAATTAATGCTGATCGTACTATTTTATCTGGATGATGATATTATTCACAACTGTTTTTCATTATCAAAATATTCGTTTCATGTGAATGTTTTACAAATTCCTTTCTAGATAAGTATTAGGAATACTTTTTCTTCAAGTGGGTTACTTGAAATTAGTCAATGGGACACTTGAAATTATGTAGGTAATGGAACCCTCGTATACCTGGGGGGTTATGTCAACCCCTCTAGTGATGTTTCAAGGAGTCCTCTTCCATTTCTACGAGCCTTCACGTTTCAAATCTAAAGATGATGGAGTAGGCCTCAAATTGCAAACCGAACAAGGAAATTGTTTCTCCACAGGATTTACATCTGTGAAGTGCAAACCATACCTTGTGCGGAATGTCCTCCGAGTACTCAAATGGATAAATTTTTTTTCAATTCCCAACAATTAACCCACGATACTCTTGTGACCAGACTTTAGTGACAGCTATAAACTAGAGTTCATTTCGCGTCGAATATCACAAACCTCACAATCCCTCCACATCATCACTCCCCCTTCCACAATTTTTTCAAAAGGCGGAGAACTAATTGCCCTAAGATGGACTTACCCGTGTACGCGTGCAGCTTCCTTAAGTAGCTCGATTTCGTTGACTTTATTCTAGCAAGATTTGTATTAAGCCCTGGTTGGCTTAAGGGGTATTTTAAGTTGACTAAGGGACATTACAAGAGAGAAGAAGATTTGTATTCGAGACTTGTTTTCAGGTTGGGGAGTCTGCCACTCAAGATGTAAGGTCTTACGTATTCTCTCTCAAACGGGCAAAACCATGGTTTTGCCTCACTCTGCAGAGTGAGGCTGATAGATACCCCGGTATTGGAGATCCTAGAGGTGTGGAACAAGATGATATGAACTGCGACAAAATCCTCTCCAAAATCGGTCATCTGCACTACCTACACGCCATTTGTATCCTTTTCAGACCCAACGATGCTCGTATCACTGTAACCTTCGAATATTGCGTTAAACAGATCCTTTCCAGACTGGAGAAATCAGCAGCTAGAAATATAATTTTCGTTTTCACGAACTCAAAGGCCACCAACTACAAACCCGGTGAAACCGTGGCCTGTTTAAAAAAGTGGTGGATGACATACAAAAACAACCCCCTCACGTTAAGATCAAAGTAGAAGATAATGTTTTTTGTTTCGATAATGAAGCCTTCAGATTTCTGGCAGCAACTAAGAAAACGTTGTTGCAATTTAATGATGAAACAAAAACGGAATATTCCAAGAGTTGGGAGAAAGCATCTGCAGAATTTAGGAAGTGAGTACCTATATTGAACAATATGCAGATTCGTGCATTATAAAATTTCACTTGATTTCATTTAGTGTACTTTATGTGGCACATTAATACGGTTTGACTCCGGTTGTTTATTGTTCACAGTTTTTTTATAATTTAATTCGAATTTGTAAACAGTTTCTGTAACTGGAGGTATGTTGCATTAGGGTCCGTGAATTTAGCGAGAAGTTGGAAGCGCTAATTCTGAAACTATGTCAAATATTTAGTGCCTATTACCTATTATTTATTTATTCATCTATTTATTTATTCATTTGTTTATTTATTTATTTATTCATTTGTTTATTTATTTATTTATTCATTTATTTATTTATTTATTCTCCTAGACTACAGAACCGATCACCATGAAATTTTTCATGCTTACAGAATTCCATCAGAGGATAGTTTAGATTCAATAAAATCGAAAATCGGACATACCATCGACGACGAATAACCACATATAATACCATATTAGAGATGAAATTTTGCCGGTAAAATTTCTCGGTTGTAATATGAAAGTTTGTTGCTTGTCAATTTCGCGAATGACATTTGCACCAAAATCACGAGCCGTCAGGCGGAATTTTTCCAAATCTATCTTGAAGGCTCATTTTCAGAATTTTCCAATCTATGTTTTGTCACGTTTTGCACTATTTGACACCAATAAGTGTTCAACATAGATTAACTAAACGTTTTTGTTTTCTCACTGGTATTCATTTCACTAGCTCTCTATGAATTGAGAAATGTCATTTCTTTTTGGAATAATAATAATATCTTTTATTGTGTAACAGAATATACAGGCATTTACAAAGATTTCTATTAATAAGTAATTTCTTAATGTTAAAAATATTTGGATACAATTCCCACACAATAAAAGAAAACATAATAACCAAAAGATTAACATCCACAAAGGAATAACCTGTGGTGAGCATTTATTTGTGATACCATTTGAATAGCAGTTCAACCTGATTTGCTGAAATTAACTGAAAAATAAATGTAGCCTACCCTAGCAACATCTCCAACAAGAAAAAAAAACACAAAAGAAAAAACTCTCACACTATCCCTGAAAAATTCTTCAAATCAACTATACTCCTTATATAATCATCATCATCATCAATGGCTCTACAACTCAAGGTGAGTCTTGGCCGCATTTACTATTCTTCTCCACTCTAGTCGATTTTGTACTGCTAGCTCCCATTGTGTTACTCCCAGTCTCTGCAAATCACTGGTCACTGCGTCTTTCCACCGTTTTCTTGGACGACCAACCGTTCTTCTACCCTCAGGCCTTTCCCAGTATGTTGTATTGAGGAGTCTTCCATCTTGTGACCTCATGACATGTCCTGCCCATCTTATGCGATTGGACTTGATGTGTCGCACTATATTCTCGTTCCCATAGAGTTCCTGTAGTTCTTGATTCTTTCTTATTCTCCATTCTCCCGTTATTTCATCTCTACAAGGCCCAAAAATAGCCCTCAGGATCTTCCGTTCCAGTACCAGCAATCTATCAGCCTCACGTTTATTCAGGATCCATGTCTCACTCCCATAAGTTATTGCGGGACGAATGATAGTTCTGTAGATTTTTATTTTCGCTTCTCTTGAAATTAATTTTGATTTTAAAAGCATCGCCAAGGAATAATATGCCCTGTTTCCGACCATAATTCTCGATTCCACGTCTCTTTCATTCTTGTTATCATCTGTTATGACTGCTCCCAAATATTTAAATTCTTTTACTACTTCAAAATTGTAGTCATTTATAGTAACATTTTGACCGATAAGTGATCTTGGGTTTTTTGTGATTACCATATATTTGGTCTTGTCTGCATTGATCCTGAGGCCTACTTTCTTGGCTCCTTCTTCCAACAGGGTAAAAACTTCTTTCGCATCTCTAATGGACTGTGTGATTATGTCCACATCGTCGGCAAAAGCCAGTAGGACCTTCGAACCCTGTGTTGCGAAACCGTTTGATAGTTTTGATTCTACTTTTCTAACTGCATATTCCAAGGCGAAGTTGAACAATAACGGGGAAGGGGATCTCCCTGTCTAAGACCGTTTTCAATTTGGAATTCATCTGATGTAATATTGCCAACTCTAACCTGCGCACTCGAATTCTGCACGCATACCTGTGCCAAGCTTATCAATTTTTTGGGGACTCCCATCTCTAACATGACTCTCCACAGCACTTCCCTGCTCACAGAGTCATATGCCTGTTTAAAATCGACAAAAACCTGGTTCACATCACGATTGTATTCCCAATTCTTTTCCAATATTTGTCGTAGTATAAAAATCTGGTCGATAGTGGATCTTCCGGGACGAAAACCACATTGGTAATCGCCTATGATTTCCTCTGCGTATGGGATTATTCTTCTCATCAATATGATAGCCATCATTTTATAAGCTGTATTTACTAGTGAAATTCCTCTATAGTTTGTACAAATATATATAATCTCTGCTATTATTACTTATCCATTATTTTATTTTGTTTTTAAATTTTTTTATGTTCACAATGTTTTTTAAATGAGTTGGCAATTTATTATACATTCTAGGTCCAAGGTATACATGCGATCTCTGACATATAGTTTTATGAACTTTTGGTACCACGTATCTTGTGCACTGTCCATGTGAAACCATATGTTGTTCCGTTATATTCAGCTTGACGTGGTTCAGTACTGACCAACAATACAGTTTTCTCAGATCCCATATACCCATTTCATTAAACAACTTGTCTGTTGGATAACTTATATTTTTTTTATATTATTTTGATGATCCATTTTTGTTGTATTTCTAATTTATCCAATGTATTCTTGTATGCACCTCCCCATCCCACTATGCCGTATCTAAGCTGTGATTCTATTAGTAGGATGTTTTGGACTGAAGCATCAGTATTTTAACAAACACAACACAAGTACTTTCAAAAAGCTTATTATATTTTCAACAACGTTACAAAGGATGTTTTCTGTTAGCGTGGCGTGGGTGGAGAGAGAGAGAGAGAGAGAGAGGTCTACTATCATAAATACACATTCTGTGTTCTGAACACAAAACTGCTCTTCTTCTTCTCGGTGTTGCCACTTCACATACAGAACATTCCGATTTACATTACATATTTAATCACATAATTATATTTGTCTCTACATTACTCCCCTCCCAGGAGCTGCAATTGAAAATAATAGGAAAAAAGGAAAAAAAAATGTTTGTTTCTATAAAAAAAAAAGGAATTGCAGTGACGAAATACAACTGTGTAAATGTTTAATATTGGGAGGCAAAAAAAAAGTAGAATATTGACATACTTGTCAAACAATTAAAGGTACATAATTAATTAATAATACAACATGGAATGTATCGACAATATTTTAAATTTTTACATAATTTTTGTAGACACCATATCGTTATAACGGACGGGAAAACGTACATGACTTCCACTACGAGTAGTTTTAGATGATGTTAACGGAATTTCAGGGGTATTATTGGAAATATCAGGATGTACTTGTACTTGACCCTCCTGCTCAGTAGTCACGTCCGTGAGTGTCATTTCGTAGGGATCATCAATCAATAGATAACCAGGTTTGAGTATGTCTATAGAAATTGTGCTTTGTTTATCATATGTTTGAATTACAAAATATTTGTTTGATCGTTCAAGCACAAAAAACGGACCTTCGTATGCAGGTTCGAGGGGCTTTCTTACCCTATCAATTCGAACAAAAACATGGGAGCATACTGACAAATCTTTTAATCTTTATGAACAAAGATACGTGCCTTAGTTTTCTGCTGAATGCTACATGGTCTTAATGTATGCATTTTCATTTGCAATTCTGTTACAAAAGATTCTGGGTCCATTTTGGTTACGGAATTTTCAAAGAATTCACCTGGTAATCGTATTGATGTCCCGTAGACCATCTGTGCTGTGGTGAAGTTGGAGTCTACTTTCAGAGAAGCCCGAATACCTAACAGCACTGTAGGAAGAGTATCTGTCCATCGAACAGAATTATGCGCTCTTAAGGCTGCTTTAATGGTGCGGTGCAGCCGCTCAATGTTGCCATTGCATTGTGGATGATCAGCTGTAGTATGGCAGAGTTCTACTCCACAAAATGACGTGAGATGATGAAAAAAGGAAGATGTAAATTGACTTCCACGATCGGTTATGACACATGAAGGTGTTCCAAACCTCGTAATCCAATTTTGGTAAAAAGCATCGATTCGAGACAACGCATCTGCAACGATATTATCGTTACCGCTGATGTGTTGTATATTCGTTGTAAATTCAGATATGTATTGAAGTTGTTGCAATTGTCTAGCATTGGCTTTTTCATTTTTTTTTATGGAAAGCATAAGTTAATGGTTTATGGTCTGTGTATATAACAAAATCTCTACTTTGAAGTAAATCTTTGAACTGTTTGACTGCCAAATACACACCCAACAGTTCACGGTCGTACGTACTGTAAACTTTTTGAGCCGAATTTAATTTTTTTGAAAAAAATGCTAGGGGTTTCCACTCTGATTCTTCATACTGCTGCAGAGCTGCGCCTACTGCGCAATCTGATGCATCAGTAAATAATCCTGTCAGGAGATCTGGATTAAGGACAGTTAATAATTCCGCATTTGCTAAATCCGTTTTACATTTTTCAAAGTCTTTTGCTAATTTTGGTGTCCAATTAATTAACCTGTTATCCTTTTTACGAGCACCCTTTAATAGTTCATTCAAGTCTGCTTGGTTGTGAGCTGCGTTTTTAATGTATGGCCCAAAAAAATGTATTATACCTAAAAATTGACGCAATTTATGAATTGTCTTAGGTCGATTCAAATCAATAATACTCTGCACTTTATCAGGAAGCGGTTTAGATCCTGCTGGAGTGATGAAGTATCCCAAAAATTTAATTTCTCGGACGCCAGATTGTGATTTTGCAACATTAATTCTGAAACCGTATTTTAAGAGACTATCAAAAACATGTTATAATGTTGGCCATATCAAAAATTTTTTTTTGACCTCGAGCGGAGGCGTAGATCCCTCCAAAAAATGCCGGAGACATAGCTCCCTCCAAAAAGTGACGGAGAATTAGCTCCCTCTAAAAAGGTTATCAAAAAAACACTTGTATCAGTTCTCTGTATCATCAAACTTCCACAATTCCCCGAGATCTCTGATAATCTTAGTTTACATAAAGAAAATTCAAGAAAGGAAAAAATGTCCACGTGTTCACTGGAACACTGGCACAGATAAATCGAGAAATTGAAAATCAGAGGGTCACGGAACTGTGAAATGTTCAAATTCAATTAATCAACTATAACATAGATAAACTAATCTAGAAGGAAAGTTGATTCATCGGATTGTTGAGGAAATCAGATGGAAAGTCGTACGATCCTCAAAATGGCGGAACCCAAGCGTCTCTCACCTCATATGAAACATATAAATCGTTAGCAAAATAGGTATATGGTTGTCTGATCAACTTCGTTCTCACCAATCTTAACAATTGCCTAGGTTAAACTTTTTCACTCGAGAATAAGAGAATGAACTACTGCCTCTTTCAGTGCAGCGCCAAACAGCGGGATATCAGAGAGGGGATCGTCTTCCGTTCGACGTGGCACTCTCCCAAGCAGTGTTGCCAATGGTGATTCACGAAAAAATCCGAAATAACTGACAAAAAAACCGAAGGCTCCGTAATTTAGCCCGAAAAAAATCCTCTCGTTCGTCAAACGGTTAAATAATTCGGAAAACAAAAAACACGTGCATAAAATTAAAAAGTTTTATTTTTAATTAATTAAGGGGAAGTTTAACGTAGTTGTATGAAATGTTTCATATTTTTTCGTAGTTTTTCCTATTGCGTCAGAAGGGAATTTCATTAAAGTCAGTTAATCATTTATAAAGTAAGTTCGTTTCCTTCGAATCGATATTTCCACTCAAATTACGTTTCAGATGAACTTGTCCTTCGCCTTTTTTCATTAAAGATTTCCATTTCTAGGTTGATCTGTTATATAGTTGGAGATGATCATCGTGTTGCTTTAGTACCACATCTTGTGAAATCATCGAAATCTATCAACGAGGCAAGGAGGGTAATCAACCAACTCTCACAACCTTTGGGTGATATATCCCAGTTGATCTTGGATAATCTGAATGTTCTGGATCGCAGACAGAAAGAATTGCAAGAGGACTACCAGACTTTGGACAAACTGAAAGAGAAACTTCACGTTCCAGTGATCAATTTTCAGGTTATGAAATTGACCCATCCAGCAACTGTATGTTGTGGTTCGGAATGTGCAGAGATTGTACGGGTAGGGACATATTTTATTCTTTATCGTTTAGCTTTGTCAGGGGGCATAATTGACCATAAGGTCGGAGTGGACTGTAACCCCTTTCAAACTATTATCTATCAACTCTGTCGTTTAGTTTCTAAAGTAAACGTTATCTTAATTTTTCATTACAGATATGCGGTCGTAACATTTGGAACTACAAACAGAGATGTCACGATCCTTGTTATCTGAAAAATGTTCCACAAGATATCATTGGAGCACCTCAATTAGAGCACTGCCGAGTTATGGATCGCACTACCCAAACTTGCATCAAATGTCGCTGTGCTCGAGATGCTCACATGCACGTTTATTACATGACGAGATTTTTCAATGATAAAAAAATTGACAGGAATATCCAAAATAAAAAAACTACTAAGGAGAATGCTCTAGAAGAAGCTAAAAATTTAATAAAAGAAATCAAAAGAAGGAAATCTGAGCTGGAACACGAGAAAGATGTTATCATCCTTTGTGCTGCGAAATTTGCAGAATTTTTGCAAAAAAGTGCAATCACTCCTTTCAATGATGCTTATCGAAAATACATCAGCCTAATGATTTACCGGTGAGTTTTTGAAATAATTCATGTCAAGTTTGTAAATAGGAGTGTTTTCACGAAAAAGAAATGTTGCCACTGTTCATTGCGTTCTGTAACATTACGGTGCACTCTACTCCACATTCGGATATCGATTCAAAAAAATTCTGAAAGAATTTTGTATTTTTTTGAGCCTGGTGCTCTGACGTAAATTTTTGTACTACTCTGTTGGGAGTGAATCAGTTAGAAAAAATTGTTACTCACCAATGAACGGACAAGAAAACTTCGAACATTTTAATGGCCAGTTCAGGTTCCATCATGAAAATCTTTGTGCTATTCCATCCCATCATGTGATCTCCGGTAATGGAACACGATATCTACAATATGCGATGGACCAATATCCATGTTTTTCTTGTTGTTTTCATATTCACTCTTTCCAATAGTGGTCTTTTTGTCCCTGTTATATATTTTGTTAATAAATTTTTATTCAGAGAATATAAAACTATTTTTTAGGGAAACGAAATTCATAGGTAAGTTGAATATGAAATGATATTATGACAGAAAAGTAGGTATTCAAATTTTGACGAAATGCATAGTCGACTTCAGGGGATGTTAGATCCGATATTATGAAACATTTATATAGGTGAGTTCTGCCCGAAATTAATTATTCTCACAGGGGAAGAAACCTGTAAGAAATACTCAAAAGTACTTTCTTAACATCGATGTTTATTTAATGTTTTCCTCGTTTACCGCTATTAGCACCACGTCGTCAGCATAACACAATATCTTCACCTCTTTGTTTCCCATTCTATATATCCTCTCAGTTTCCGCACCTGCCTTATCACATTATCCATCACGATGTTGAATAGTAGTAGGCTAAGGGAATCTCTCTGTCGTATGCCGATACTGGTAGGTATCTGCTCGGTTAGTCCTCCGTCTATTTTGGCCCGATTTGTATTTTCTGCATATATATATTTTCTATGGTTTTCACGATGTTGTGGGGTATTTTTTGTTTATCATAGAGGAGTTATATGACGTCTCTCAAGCTTTTTTTATCGAAGGCCTTTTCAAGGTCAACAAAGCACAAGAAGGCAGGCCGGTTATATTCCATGAATTTCTCAGTTATCTATCTGAGAATGAAGATCGTATCAGTACATGATCTGCCTGACCGAAAATCCTGCTGCTCATCAACCAGTGAAATATGTTTTTTTATTTTATTTGCAATGATTTTCGTAGTAAGATAGTTAAGAAGTTCGTTGGTAATATCATCCTAACTTGCACTTTTTCTGTCTTTCAGGCTTTTGTGTGCCTTTTCCACATCATCCTCCTCTATCATTACTCCTTCTTTTGAGAGGATTTCAGGTGCGTTCGCTTCCGCTCTATTTTCTTGTTCTTATCTCTGGTAGAGTTCCCTTGAATATTTCATCCAGGTGTTTTTTTATGATTCTTTCCTCTGGTCTCTGATGATTCTCCATAGAAGTACTCCTCCAATCTCTTCAATAAATATCCGTGGTTACTCTTCATTTCTCTTACCAGCGTTTTGATTTCATTGCAAGTTCCCTTGTATTGCTCAAACGCTTCTGATGTTCGCGTTTTCAGGTATTTGAGGTGGGCTTGTTTTTTTATTTTACATGTTTCTTTATTCTCTTCACAGAACAATGGTGTTTTGTTTTTGGTTGTGACTTCTTTCAGTTTGGGTTCCGAAAGCTTCGACTGTGGATTCCTTGATATTTTTCCTCAATTTATTCCAACTTGCATTGATGTTTTCTGTATCCTGTATTGGATTTCCTTCAATTTTCCGCCTCAGTCGCCTCTGATATGGTTGTTTCATGCTTGGGTCCCACAAGGATTCGATCTCTGTCTTATGTAAATTAGATTTCGCCTCTTTTGCTTTTTGTTTCCTGAATTGACTCATTTTCATTTTAACAAGCAACAGACTGTGATCACTACCGATGTTGACAGAGTTCATTGTCCTTAAATTCATTATTTGAAGCAGGTGTATATATCTGTTAGTCACAATATATCTAATCAATTATTGATTGATGCCCACGGGTGTTTCTGAAAGTATATTTGTACTGTGGTATGTGGTCGAAGAAGGTATTATTTATTCTGAACTCATTGAGGAAGCAGAAGTTAACCATCAACTCCCCATTGTCATTTAGTATGTCCTCATTGAAACGTTGTTTCACACCAGTAATTATGTCGCTGCTAGTTCGGGCATTAAAATCTCCTAGGATAACCATTGGTTCGTTTCCGTGATGATTTGAAGTTGGTTGTAAAAGTTATCTCCTTCCTGTATCGGTTTATTATCCTCGGGTGCGTATATTGACGATATATTCAGTTGGTTTTTCTCAGAGCTCATCCTTACAGGCAAGATTCGCGATGAAATATACTGACACTCTCGTATGTTCGTTTCGTATTTTTGGTGCACTGCCATCGCCACTCCTTCTAATGTCCCTTCCGACTTATTCACTCCACTATAAACTACAAGATATTAACCATGCTGTACTTGCTCCTTTTCCATTTCCTTAGTTTCCTGTAGTGCGCAGTTATCGATGTTATTATTTTTCAGTTCAATCACGGTTTCTTGTTCTCTGTTATTGAGTGATTTGATATTCCAGGTATCAATGCGTAGAACATCCTTTTTCTCTTTACACTTCAAAGTTCAAAGTGATTTTTCGATCATGGGTCGTCACCGGATAATCTATCCTATTCCGGGACTGGGTTTCGGTTACGTAAGCAAAAAAAAAATTTTTTCTTGGGTAGGGAGCTAGCCCTAGAACCCTCCTCCTTTATCCGGTCTGGGACGACAACATTACTATTGAACTACTCAATCCAACAACCATGCATCTATAAATAATATAGAAGTGAAAATTAATGGCATGCAGACTAACATCTTACATTGAATTCTGGGAGAGTGGCCAGCCGAAATATCAGATGGTACCATCGACCACCCGGTTTCGCAGTTGGTACTGGACCGCAACCGGTAATTCGGAGGTCGCAGGTTCGAGTCCTTTTCGGGGGATCCTTTTTACAGAATTAAACATCCCAACTGCATGCCATTAATTTTTACTTTCATATTATTTTCAGACTATAAAAACATTCTCAAGTTAACAAATAAGCCAGTCACGAACGCTGTTGTCGATATGACGAGAGGTTCGCATATTATGTGATATTTTAATACCCAGTGAAACAATTCATAGAAAGCATATATCTACCTGTAGTCATGGGCCATGAATAACTAAGTTGTGAAAAATGGACTAGTTGGGTCCGAGCTTGCAGATTCACACAGGACGAGAAGATGCCATTAACGAAGAAGAGCAGAGACCGACCGGCATCTTCCTCATCAGCGCCTCTCAGCTAAGCCACGATAAATGAGCATGATGGCGGTCAGTTCTTGAATCCATACCCATCTTAGAGCTATACAAATGAGTGCAATCAAGCGGAGCATGACTGAACCTCCTCTCATCCGGATTCCTAAACAAACATCAATCTTCAAGTACCTTAAATGCTCCTTCATCCTAATTTCAACGTGACTTAGCTGAGAGGCACTGATCAATTCTAATAGGGACAATACCGGTCTGTTTCTGCTCTGCCTCGATGACGCCATTTTCTCGATCTGGATGCTTATGTAAACTTCGCGAATGGCTTCCAGTACTGGCCTCCATAATGCTCGTTTATCGTGACTTAGCTGAGAGGCACTGATGAGTCCTAATAAGTATGAAACCGGCTTGTCCCTTCTCTGGTTCGATGACAATATTTTCTTGTTCTGGAGTTCTGGGCGTACCTGCGAAGTCGATCTCCACTGGTCCATTACTTGAAACAATTCCAATTCATTAAATGTTTGTGAATATAAGATCAAGACCTGGTATGGCATTAGGACCCCGAACAGATTTACTGAAAAATCCTCGTCATCGAATCTGATGATAGCTTCTACATTGATCAAATGGATGGCCTACGGTGTCAGACCCTGCAGAATCGTTTAGTAGAATTTCTTTTTTTTTAAATTAACACTAAAATCCGTTTCGCAAAAATCAGATTTTAGGTAGCATGGATGTTGAAAAATGCCCACTCTAAGTACCAAAACGAATCGAAAAATGCAATGGTATAAGCCCCTTTTCTCATAACAGAAAGAATATTTATATATGTAAACACAGAAATTCTTTCGCACTATTGAAAGTTTTAATGATAAATAATTAATTATTTTCAGAGAACAGAACTTGGGAAAGAATGCTGACCAACAAGCTATTCAACATTTCGAAAACCTTCTTACAAAATATGAACAAATCAAACAAGCCTTCGATGGGGTCAGGAAATTTCCAAATCACGACGATAGGTTCAAGGAAATGGAAGCAGAGGACCTACAAACCGAGCTGGAAAAGCTTTATGCCTTGAAACACAATGGAAACAAGATAAGGGAATTATATTCGACCCAAAATGCATCGCGCCAAAAAGAATATAAAAAATCTGAATACGTATATCCTTTTCCTATGAAAAAATCTAAAGGAACATTCGAAGATCGTCAAACACAAAGCGATGAAGAAGAAAAAACAAGAACATATACACAAGAGATAAAAATTCATAAAGGTCGTAGTGGATCGAAACCGAATATAAGTAAAAATGAGGTTAACCCAATTTCTCAAAATTGGCGAATTAGAGATCACACCGATGCATCAAATCCGATACCTGCTAGAACAAACAATCCAAACCAAAAACATTACAGTAGTTCCAGAGTCTTTTTCCGAGGCAGTTCTGATATAAACAGTAAAACTTCGGATCCTCGAGACATCAGTAATAATTATAACTTAACGTCTGCAACTTTTAGTAAGGAAGAACGTACTCCTCACCCTTGTCAACCTCGGCACAATCACGTTTATGGTTCTCTCAACAATCTTGTATTCAGCTATGATGATTCTGCACGTAACAACACTCGTCACTTCAAAGATTCCGACAAAGATCGCTCAAATTTGTACCGCCCTCCCATCTTCGACGTAATTATCTCCGTGGCAACTTTAATTCATCTCAAGATTCTCGACTTGATCATGACTTTCGCTTATTCTAATATGAAGCGATATGACAACTGTTCCTTCCTGAAAAACATGCGTAGACTCACCAACAATCACTTAACATCGTTCCCTTCGAAACTACAATTTTTAAAAGCAGCTGCGTACGTCCAAACGTAAAACATCTGGGCAGTTTTTGATACTCGTGTATTGTTAGCGCTCTTCCGTCTTACTATACTATAAGCTTACTTAGCATTACAGGTGAAGAATTTAGTGAGGGGCTTTAGCAAGAATCAGCTAAACTTCGCTTTGATTCCACCTGTTCTCGGTTTTGTAGCTCAATGGCTCTTCTCCCAACAGAACTACTCACCACTGCCAAAGTAGTAAAGCCAGTTGCTGACTGCTGAGTAAGCTCAATCACCCCAGCTCCTTTCAACTCAGCCTCAGTGATGCTCCTCAGTACTACCTAATCTAGCCACTTAACGCCCGTTCAAACAACTTTCTATCTTATTTATTACCTATGTAGCAGGACGCTCGAGCTTATGATACTTCTCGGGACGAGAAAGAATCAACCTCTCCAATAATCTCATGAACAATGGAGGAAGAAAGCAAAGCCGAAGAATATATAATAGCATTATAATAATTATTGCATTTCTTTATTATTTTCATGTATTCCGTATTCGTTGTTCATGAATGTATTAAATTCAACTTCATGATAATAAACCTCCATTTATCTCAACGAGGTCATTTTAATTATATTTATTTTTATAGGGTGAATCCTGATTAACTGCAAATGCCTCATATACATAAAACCATTAGTTTGAATTATAAGGGGTGATTTCCAGTTTTGGGCCAAATTTTCAAAATCCTCTATTTGACGAACGAATCATCACAAATCCATGAAATTCCGTACATAGGGTGAATACGTTGGTCCCTATGGAGATGAGGAAAAATGTTATCAATTTTCAGGATCGGACTCTTTTTTCTGAATTTATCGTAAATCATATAAAAAATGTCACGTCCTTAGCAATGTACATAAACAAGGATAATGGGAAGTAGAGCAGCCAATGAGACACAACTTTTTAATACAACAACGTTTCGTCCATATATTTAAACTTCTTTACAGCTAGAAAATATGAAAAACCATTACACAATATATGAAAAACTTATTGTGGAGCCTCACCATAGTTAGATGTTGTAGGCCAAAGATGTTAAACACAGAGTTTTGAACATACGGTCTATAAATAAAATCTTCAGGTCGAATATTTACAATTAAAATAATAAATTAGCACGGACATCACAGTTAAGAATATGAAATTGAAATCGAACACAATAAACAATAAATGGCAATTGGACATATGTATGATAAGATTGATAACATTAGAACAATGAGGAATGTTCACAGGTATGCAAAATCGATCGAAACTTCGTCATAGTATAACCTATATGTATATGAAATCACTAGTTTCTTTTTCAGTCGAAAAGACCTAGTAGTTCGGATTTTACAACCCCGTGAATATTCAATTCCTCGCGGCGATGGACAGCCGCTATGTGACGTCATACTACATTCGTGCATCGCACTCCGTGAGTGGAAAGGCCCTTATATTGGACCCGGCTACGTACTGAACCTCGCTAGTCGTTGGATGTAAAGTGACGTCACACGGATCCATCGCCAGTCTCGGAAACTCATGTTTATAACTCGATATCTCGGGCGCTATTTGACGTATTCAAAAAATTTTTGGACACAATATTTTCATTTTCTACGGAGAATAGGAATATGGAGAAATTGAAAAACGTGAACATTCCTCATTACGATATAGGTTGAACGTGAAACACACTTTACGCATGTTAGTCCAGTAACCGTATACATCATAGTATGCGCGAATCCGGTGGTTCTGATTTTTTGCACACTTGTTTATAATGTTGGCCTTATCAATAATCCAAGTTTGTGACCTCGAGCGTTGAACGCAGCATTATCAAAAAATCAAAAAAACCATGAAAAAGAGGTTTTTTTTTCCAAATTTTGTCAATGATCACCCTGACGGACTAGTTTTTGGAAAAACTTCTTCAAATCTTTTTCTAAGAAGACTCAATTTCCTACGATATGGTAGGTCTCTGTAGACCGAATAATTTTTTATATACAGTCTTTCAAAACTTATTATTTTTGTCGAATTACAGTTTTTTGCGAATATATCGTTTTCAGCCTACTATTTTACTATCGAAGCCCTGTACTTTTTATATAGGATGTTAAAGAAGGAAATGAAGAGTGTAAAAGCAGCTCATAATGAAGTAAGAAAAAGTACACCAAAAGTAAATCAGTTTATTTTTTTGGAAATTCTTGAACGGTCCCGGTTGAGGTTAGTTCATCGAATTCGATCGTCGATCGAAGCATTGGGATGGCATATCCCTTCCAGTGATGAATCGTGGACCTCTTTTCCCCACAAGTTATTCTCCATTTCAACATCAAACATATCGCCGTCTTCTTCCGCAACATCAAAATAATTATCAAAACAGGCCCCGCTGCATTGCCCTCAGGCTGACGAGCATTTTAATCCTTCTTTCTTACAGTTGCAGGCGTTCCCACCACCTTTCGTGCAACCGCAAGAAATCAGCCACAAGAGATGTGGTGCGAGGCTGCACCTCTGGTCATCATTATGGGTTTGAAGCCTTGTAACGTGAATATCCACCCCCAAAAGAGAGGGTTCAGTGTGACGCCTTACCACTCCTGACCTGCGAGAAGATCGAAATAGAGAATAAAAAATGATTAATATGTATTACTGATTCAACGACGAATTTTCAACTGATAGTACGATCATTTGGCGATGTTTAAAGAGAGTCCCGAAATGCTTGACGGTGTTCTGTTGCAAACAGGTTAGCATAGGGAGAAATTGGGTGATAAAGTGATAAGTGATATGTCGAATCGAATTATTACTGTAAACCTTCTATTTGTTTTGAATATAATTCAGGAATATGTCTCTATTTTTCGAGAATAATAACTTTATCTTCATTGTGTAGGTTTTGTTCGTTATACAATCAGAAAAATATTGCGAATCGGCAAGTTCAATAGTTATTGGGGCCCCATTCAAAGCTTTTCGTTTGGCTCCTGCGCCCCCATAGTGCCGCTCCCCCTGCGCTGCGGGATCTTTGGGGCCCTCTGCTACGCCACTGCCCTCATAATCCAACATCCAAGCTTTTTGAAAATCAAATGGCGGATGCCCCACAATGAATGTTATCTGGGCGCATCCGCCCAACATGAATGAAGTCGAATATTACAGATGTTGAAGATTGATTCAGCGATGTAGGTTTGTATTGAGTGTATTGAGTGTGGTGGAGTAGGTGGAAATACCAGGGTACAGGAGGTACAGTGCATAATTTGTATGTGGCGCCCTCCATAACAATATAATCATGAGTAGAACAAAACAGTTGAGTTGATTTCATTTTTCAAAAACTCACTCAAGATATTGAAAATGAATTTTCAAATTCACGAAATTCACGAGTTCAATGATGTGTAGTATGTTGTCATGAAGCATATTACACTAAAACAATACGATAACATTTTATTATTTTTCGAAAGAGTGGTTCCAGAAAGAATGGGGACAAATATGGATTAGATATCAGAAGGAGAATAATTCAGGGAATATATTTGTATGATTGAGACATTTTAGGAAATGTCATGCATCCGAAACTAATAGTTGTGTTGATGTTGATGGTAGTTCAAAAGAAAGGAAACCTGAAGATTTGCATAAAAAATGAAGAAGAACCCCCCTTGTTAGAAATGTGAATGGAAATGATCTAAATGCCTTTCATATTACCCTAGGATTTTTCCAGAAGTTGATTACGTTGGTTTTTAAGAAAGTATGAAGCTCTTAACCCTTGGTTTACACATATCGAATATCAGTCTTCTCGAATTAGTATAATGTTTTTTTATGAAAGACATCATATTGAATTATTAATAAAACCGTACCGGTAGATTTGGGTGACTTGGGACTATGATATACTAGCTCAAACCCCTGAGAACTAATTCAGAAATGCTCGAAAGAACAGGTTACAATTCCAATAATGTTTTACAACAGGCATGGGCAACCTACGACCCGCGGGCCACATGCGGCCCGCGATTAGATATCTCTTGGCCCGCCAATGATTTTTTCCCACACGACGCAACCCCAAATTTGCTCTAGAAAGATACCACATCAACAAATTTCCTTGTTTTCATTCGCTCTTGGATTTGGTGGATTAGAATGACAGATTGCCGAATAAATTTCAATTCGAAATATTGATGGAAATGACACTTCAAATCGAATTGATCGATCTTCAAGTTTCAATCCACAGGCACTTTTTTTTATCCAGGGGCCTATTGCAAACATTTAAAAGTGAAAAGTTGTAAGGTAGTTTGAAAGATACTTTTGCAAATTTTCGCGTCACACTATTCACTTTTCGAACGAATAACGTTGCACAAAACTCATTCGGAACTGAAAAGTGCAAACTGAAAAGTGGCAAAGTAGTTTGGTGTAATCTGCAATAGGCCCCAGATATGATAGGTATTTCTAATTTTTCAAATATAATCTAGGTAAAATTGAAAATGTCTTCAAGTATGGATTTATTATTCATTAACTCAATACTTTTTGATCAGGTGGATTAGAATGACGGATTGCCGAATGAATTTATCGATTTTTCTATGCATCTATTTTTAGCGCTCAGTGTTCTGAAAAATCTGTGTCGTGAGTTACCTTTACAAAACTTTTATTCACAAAATCCAAGAATCGATGAACAATCAAGGATTATGGATTGGAATCTGGAAAATACATTACCTACGTGAGCAACAACATCAGAAGTCCCATCAAATAACGATGCTCTTGTGGAGAAAACTCAACCCCAGGTGTCTCATTAGTTGAAAAGTAGTGACTGATGAGTCAGGGAGTTGTTTTTTTGGAATTATATAAGTTTTTTTTCAATTATCCTATGTGAAGAACGTTAAGTTTATTTCGTTTTTGTTAAATGAATTTATTTATTCTATTTTATTTTTTTGCCCGTCGCCTATGAAAAATAATTTAATTTTAATTTCTCTCCTAAAGAAACACCAAATATCGACTAATTGGTACACAATGAAATAACACCAAAACAAACTTTTATTCAATGTTTTACTGACAGTGATGCCAAAAGTCAGCACCAGATGTCTCATTTCAAAAATATGCACAGCGCCTATGGGCTCTGTGCAAAATTTCCTGAAGAATGTGTGTAAGCAAAGCACTGATAATAATTCGCTAGGGTTAGTTGATGCTGAGGGATGTGCAAGTCTCCAAGATGTTTGAGGTGTTTGGAGTGTAAGTGCTGTTTTGTGAGAAATAATTTTGGATACAATTATTATAGGCTAGTGTTTACAGACCTTCTTCAGGTAATTTTGAGAAAAATTACTACACTACAACACTGTGAAAGGAAAATGACCTCGTTTTCCTTTGTGGTGACTTGAATATCAACAACTTCACTGATACCTAATGATTAAAACAACTTTTGATTGATCTGTTAAAATGTTTCAATCTGACAATAACGACTCTATGTTCCACCTATATAATATCCGACCTATCTTGTAGATCCATCTCTACAAATGATGATTATATTGCATTAAATTGTAATCTAAATTGTTTTTGTTTTTCCTAATCATTTTGTGGATCAAATGGCTCTTTCGTTGGAATACTATTTCAATCATTCTGGTGCAATTCTAGAGCAAAAAAAAATATATACAATTATAGATGTACAGTAGAATCCGTTTATTATGACGCCGGCTATACTGACCAATCGCTTATAACACAGTTTAGAAATATAAATTATATTACTAAACTGTGCTTATAATGATGAAAATGCAGTGTTACGTTTGGTTTCATTCAAGACTCCTTACAATGACATGATTTCAGATACAACAACATGATTTTTTGAAAAATTTTTCGGTAATAGTGACCACTCGATGAGGATTGATATGATACGAGACATACACGTGCCGACATGCTTTTCAGTATAATCTAGATCCTTGAAGAGATTATTGGTGTTTTGTGGACAAAATGACATCCATTGAAGCCATTTCTAAGTGGTACAATGGTGTAAGAAGGTGTTATTTCAAGTCTATATACAAAATGAAAAAGTTCTTTAAATTTAGTTTTTTTGTAAGAGAAGCTATTTTTTTATTTTTTCAATAAAGAAAATCTGAATTTATCGTTCTTTTCTTAAACTGAATCCAAGAAAAATTCCATCAATTTTGCTAAAATTCTGCTTTATTTGACGGTTATTATGACGTATGTTTCATTTCCCCACGATGTCATTATAAGCAGATTATACAGTAGTTTTATTGATACATTCTCAAAGTTTAAAAGTATTCTCAATTTATTATTTGGAGGAAATATCTCCGAATAAAGAAGTTTTCGAGAATATTTAGATTTTCACTGCAATCTTCACATTCTTCCTAGCCTCATCTACTTTTAGAATAATTCCTGGTGTAGGTAGTGCTGGATTTTAATGAGAAAGAATTGTCCTTGTCATATATTCAGAATATTCTTTAGAGAACAAATGAATCCGCTAATGACTCTGCTTTTTTTGAGCACTCCATGTGCATGCTTTATCTGTGATACTGACAATAATGGTACACTTCCTATCCATATTTCATGTATCATTGAATATCGAGAATTCTCAATTTTCAATTAACACTAATCGGTGAATCTCCAATCTCTGAATAATGCGTCAATTCATATTGAGTTAATTAAAGTTCCCAAAAACTTGTCTTCAGGAATGTACTGCATCTTATTTCACCCGAATACAAAAATTTGGATTCTTTAGATTCTCTTAATTAATAAAATAATAAATGTTCTCCAAGTTCATTAATAAGCTCCAAATTCATGCTGGAACGATTCATCTTAAAAAATTATTTTTTTCCGAATAATCAAAAACGGTGGTAGCAGAATTACATTGAACATTGAGGTAAACAACTCATAAAAAGAAATTAAGGAATGAGAATGTAGGTAATTTATTTTAGAAAATTACCCCCATTACTTCTTGATGCTTTTTAGCTCTTGTCATTAAATGTGCTTTGTGCTTTCATTTTCATGTCTGATCGATTCCGCATCTCCCCACTTGCACTTGCAGCTCCAATCTACCGAGTGTTCCCTCACACTCCGTATCATTATTTTTGGTAGGAGCATCCATTTTTAATGCTTTGTAAAAGATAACAGAAGATTTTCGGGTACCCTCAATTCGAAACTCATTCTCATTTCGAAATCACAGTGGCTCATGCTATAAATACCGACATTTATTTATTTGATCAAACGGCCATAGTATTTTACAATTTGATAAAATATAGAGAAAAAAATAAGGAATTACATAAAGAAAGAACAGTCAATGTCAATTAATCAATGAGATTGAATAAGCAAGTGGTGGAAGATTGTTAAGATGTCACAAATTCTTGATTCGAGTGAAATTGTAGCTCAAATGAATGGAGTTTATACAAATCATTTGTTTGGTAGAGGGGGACCTTATGACTGGCCTGCATGATCCCTAGATTTCATATGCTTAGATTTTTTTATGGATATACTTGAAAAATACTGTTAACTCTGAAGAAAAAGTAGGTAGAGAACAAATGATTCATCAAATACAACCTGCATGTGAGGAAATACACAGTCTACCAGAAATAATATAGAAAGCTGTAGCACATGTGATTTCAAGAGTTAGAAGGGTGTTAGAAGAAAAGAGGAGTATTTTCGTAAACAAATTATGATTCTTGTTCTTATTTCTCGTCACATGAGATCTACTTCACTGCTGCTTTTCAGATACATTTTCATTCCTTAAGTTCATTTAATAATGAGTCTACTTAATTGTTCAATGTTTATTCGAGATTCTGGTTATCCAACCACTTGAAATAAATCATCAAGGATTCTACAGTAGCCATTGATAGCTGTCCATATGGATCCAAAACATTAGGGCGGTTCACAACAGCGTATAAGAATAGGCATGACAAGGTCGCTAATATTTTACATCAGGAGTTGGCAATAAAATTTCAATTACTCAAATCGACTAAGGTCCCCTATTATAATTCTCCTCCATATTCTATTTCAGAAAATTTGCATTGCAGACTCTATTGGGATCGCAATGCCCTAACAAATAGAAAACTAGCATCCAATAAACCAAACCTGATCGTACTAACTAAAGATGAAAAAATATCGCGAATAATAACATTTTACTCGACAATTACTCAGAAAAAATATCAAGAAGGCTAATTCAAATGACACAGGCAATTGGCAGACATAAAAACAATCCCTATTGTCATTTCTTCCACATGCTGAATTCCTAAAAAAACTTTCAGAACATTCGACATAGCTTCAATTGAATGGAAATATCTGCAAGATCATGCAGAAAGCTGTACTGCTAGGGAAAGCAAGTAGGCAGGTACGCATTGGTAATGCGGAAAAACGTGGAAAAGAACACCAAGAAGAAACCGAACAGATGCACGGTGTTGACCACCACCAATAGCCCGAAAACCAGGAAAAGGCTCCAACAGAGCTTCTGGTGTCTAAAATGATCAATGTTTCAACATTTAAAAATAATATAGAAAATGGGAAAATTATTGGCGTAGAGACGGAATATTGAATTCAGTCCTGAACAGGACTTGAAAACAATCTAAAAAATTCTGCGGGCTCCCATGATTTCAGTTGTATATGAAATTAAATGAGCCCCATCCTAGAGTATTTTTGTAGTAGGCACCTGTTTGTATTTATTTATAAAATTATTCTAATAGATTTTTTTCAAGAGTCTGAGGTAGAAAACCTCAAAGAAGTTTCAGAAAAAAACCATAAGTATTGGACTACTTACCACAGATTCCAAGTGCTTAAAACATTTGAACCAGGCTATAGCATCTATAATTTGTAACATAATTATTTTATGAGGAATTTCATTTTTTTCAGATTTAAGTCGGGAAAACAGAAAAGTGTCTGAAATGAAAATATTAAAATGAAAGTTCGGATCGACAGAATGTGAACCCATAAAACTGATTTAGAAAAAGAAAGGAATCGGGATTTCTTGGTTATATTAATATCCATTAGTCGCAACCGATATCCTCAACCTTCAATCCAATTAAGAACTCTTTCACATGCAAAGGATATCAGAAATGTATTCGAACCCCTCTCTTCATATCAAAGCCGATAAACCCGAGATATTTTATGAGTGTGTTTTCGTGTAGCTTGACGATAATTATGAGCATCTTGAGGTATCCCGCTGCAAAGGAAGACGGTCGGACCAACAGAAAAGAAGCAGAAGAAATTGAAAAACAACGAACCCATCCAGCGAAGAACTTAACAGCGACATAACTTGGGGACTCAACGTTACGCCGGTGGCTCTCAGCAAGAGGTCTGTTAGGAGGACCATGCATGGATTGGTTCCACTACCACTGAAACCAGCTCGCAATTATAAAGAATCATAACAAGATGCTGATTCTTATACTCCGTTTGAGAATTATTGTCATCCTTGTTGGCTATTAAAATTGAAATTATGTTGGTAATATTTGGTTCGTTGGTAATATCCTCAGTAACATTTGAGATCTCTGGAACTGGAAAGAGAACTGTAAAGGGTATGGTGAGAACAGCTTTGTCAGGGGTTACAATAGAGCATAAGGTAGCATTGGACTGTAGCCCCTTTCAAACTAAACTAAACTAACCAAGCTAATTTCGAACAATCCTGCATGAAATTGATGTCCTTACCAATGGAACCTTTCTTATATAACAAACCACGCTGATAAATATTCATTCGTCTTCGAAGCAGAGTGAAATTGAATTCTCATTTATAGGAATGAATGGGACAAATTAGGTAAATTGATAAACACATCGAGCGAGACATAGACATCTCTTTAATTTTTAAATTTTCCTCTTTTTACAATGCATTAATCGAAATACGTTCTACTTCTACTGAATGATTGGCCCGATTATTATCTTCATCTAACAACATACAAGTGGACTCTTTAATTTGATCAGGTTCTGGCATGAGCATCTTTGTGTGAATCCAATCCATCATGCGATATCAGGTATTGGACATAATTCCCAATCTGCTATTCACGAATTTCTCTAATATTCAATGTTATTCTTATGCTACCGTATCTCCCAAGATCTTGCTGCCTCTCCTGTTTTAGTTTTTCCACCAATACAGAAGATGTAAAACGATTTTCTTTAATTTTTGTTTCTCATTCGAAACATTTTGTTAATATAATTCTCAAATCATTTTGTGAATTGAAACAGTTCTTATGTTGAATTCGGAACCGATTATCCAATTTTTTTCTGAAAGCCAATAAGAATAATTCCTCTTTCCTGGATATTCCTGAACATCATTATAATTCTGGTTTGACATTTTTCGTTCTTAATTTGATATCGTTTTCCTGCTGTGTATTAGGATCTCAAAAAAAATGTTTTTATGAAACAAACTTCATCATTTCAAATTTCAGGTGAGATGAGATGAATGAAACCTTCATAAAGTGCCTTTATGATAACAGTGATTTACTCTTGATGATTAGAATGAAAATTTAAATATTTTTTAGTTTATGTCTCTTTTCGAAATACGCTTGTTCCGGAATTGTTTTTATTCAAACATCTAATAAATAAAGTTGATTATTCTGTTTTACTTCTGATTCTACATTCCACTATGTTGTTATCGATATGATTCATAGTGGTCATCAGAAAAATATTTTAAAAAATCTAAGTCTTGTATTTTTCAGATTTTATTATATTTTGTATTATTCGAGAAAATACAAAACCTGTGACGATTCTCGAACTTCTGTTGCTACAATTTTTTACTTTTTCCAAATTTTATTTGTCCTATGTAATCGCGAAAAGTGCTTCTGTAACCTGTAACCTTCAATTCTAAGAAAATTGTTCAGCTTGAAAAATAATTTCACTTTTGGCCGAACCAAATATTCAAAATTAATTTATCTACCAAATTCAACTGATTGTCCTGAAAAAAATTTGTACTTAATCAAATTGGCAAGTAGCTTCAAAAGTTTGTACATTTTATAAGGTTTCTAAGATGCTATAACACTTTCTACATCATGCCTTAGATCAGTCTTGAAGAAACGCAGTTTCGAACAATTTCTTCGAACTTTGTGTAAATGATTCTAGTGCATACAATACTTTAAGAATCCAGATGAATCGACATTTAAAAAATTTGGTGACATGAACCCACCACATAATTTATTCAAGTTGCACGTAATGAATCTGAATTTAATTGGAGAAGATAGATCTCAATATCGTTTTAACGTGAATATGTGGACTGAGATTTTGAACGGAAGAGTCACAGGACCTTTTGAGTTGCCAGGGGTCTGAAATTTATTTAGATTTTCCACAAAATAATTTATCAAATTTATTGAAAGATGTGCCAATTAGCTTATCCAGATAAATATGATTCCAGCAAGGTGGCTGCCCAGCGCACTATGCCCTTTCAGTTAAAGAATATATAAATGAAGAATATCCGTGTAGATGAATACGGCGATCTGGTGCAATCTCGTGGCCAGCCTGTTCACCTGATTTGAAACTCTCAATTTTTTTTTAACTGGAGAGCTGTGAAAGAAAAAGTTTATTGAAAAAATGGCAAGTTCCCCAGTATATTTGACAGATGATTTTGTTAAAAATCGAATGAATAATGTAGGTTCATGTCACCCCCCTTTTTTAAATGTTGATTATTCCGGATTCTTGAAGTATTAGATGCACTAGAATCATTTTCACAAAGTTCGAAAAATTGTTCGAAATTGTGTTTCTTCAAGAAAGATCGTATTTTTTTGACTGATCTAAGGAATAATGTAGTAAGTGTCATGGCATTTTAGAAACCTTATTAAATGTGCTAATATTTGAAGCAACTTGCCAATTTGATGTAGAACAAATTTTTTTCAGTACAATCAGTTGAAGTTGGTCGAAATATTAATTTTGAATATTTGGTTCGGCAAAAATTGACATCATTTTTCAAGCTGAAACAATTTTTTTCAGAATTGAAGTTTATAGGTTTCAGAAGCACTATTCGGGATAACATAGGAAAAATAAAATTTAAAAAAAGCAAAAATTTGTAGTAACAGCAGTTCAAGAATCGTCACAGGTTGTGTATTTTCTCGAATAATACAAAATACAATATAATTTGAAAATGACACTACTTTGTTCTTTTTAAATATTTTCTGATGACCACTATGACTGTGTCTGTTACTTGATTCCGGCTTGAGTAATATTAATGACTATATCTGAAGATGTGAATATCAATGAAGTGTCGGAATCAATTTAGTTCAGTTAATCAGTTAGCCGTTAGATAAGATTAAAAAATAAAGAGATTTACAATGGGCTCCCACATAGCTAATATTGGTCATAACATATTCAAGATTAGCAATAAGTTCCTTCGATTAATACTCTTGCCCTTCCACCCTTGACAATGATCTGACCAAACCCAATAACACTTTACATATCCCAACATTTTCTTTAGTTCTTACCTTTTGTTTGACATAAAACAAGTCCGTTCAAGCAAAGCTGCCTCTGGACCTTTATCAGATATCAATAATTGAGTGTTACAAAGACCGTGACAGGTAGTTTACATCCTGACTGCCATTCAAGGGCTTGCTGCATTGTCCTGAAGTATCGCTTTCAGCAATTAGTTGTGGCTGCTCGACTTAAGGAGGCGTACAGGGTTGCCAATTGTTGGGAAGTTTCCCTGTCTGCGTGAAATCAACCTTTCACCATCAATTGATTTTCGATATTGGTTTGAACATCGATCATCCCTGAATGATGTTGCATGCAGTGGAAGCTGTTTTAAGTAACATCTTCTGTTTGAAGAATCTCTGCTAGTAACTTTCAGAAACTTACATAACTGGGCGCTAGAGAAGTGGGATTAAATTGCGAATATAACTCTTTTCCTCATCTCGTTCCATCTCCCAGATGATCGAATATTGACGACTTGCAACGAGGACATTGGCCTCAATATTACAAATGAAAATTTGAGAAAAATACTGACACCGAAATATTCCGTAAAAAAGGAAAGGATTCATCACCCTCATATCTTACTCTTAGAAAAATGATTATTCAACACAAGAAAACTTCTATTGCGTATTTGTATAAATCAAACATCTGTTTCAGATTTGCCAAAACAAATATTTTTCAATTGTAAGCTTTTTTTACAGCATTGTAATGGTGATATTATAAAATCATTTATTTAATTGAACCTCAGGAACCAGAAACTATTCCCTTATATTCATCATATCTGTGTCAAAATCTATTGTTCGAATTGAAGAAAATGACAGGTTTGTACCTATGAGTGAATAAGAATAAATATTAATGAGAAAATAAATAGATCAAGAATTAGGTAATCAATGAATACATAGGTAGTATCGTTCAAAGTTAAAAATTCAAAAAGCTATCATGATTGTTATATGAGAATCATAATATAGTAATTCAAATCGTCTTTCCAAAATTATCAAAAACCGGGGTGTGTGGCGAAAACCCTCGTCGGTCATACTTGTCGGCGCTTGATATTTGAAACGACGAATTCGAACGGATGGAAAAGAACGAAGTCTGGGGGTCTCATTAGTCCTTTTCAAGTATTGAAACAACGCACACAACACTACAGACATGTAGAGACTCGACAACGATCTGATATTATGATCTCATCTTGCGGATTCCGAATGTGATTGCCAACGCATTTTTGTTGATGTTAACTTTTATTTTTTTTAATTGAAGATATGGCCAAAGCCAGAGGCAGCCTAGAAGAGAAATATAATTCACTATCTTATCTCTGCTCTTTTAATCTTCCAGTCGTATTTTTTAACATCACACTGCACAATATTAAATTATACGAATAATAAAATTAAATCTTGCCTGTTTATGAATATATCTTATCCGAACTTAAGTTAAATAACCGAGAAAATAACTTACCTATAGGGAACTTTTTTCACCTAATGTTATGTAATGTAGGACTTCGATCGATGACCAAAAAATATCTTATGATTAGTGGAAATGGTAATAGATGAAAAATAAAAGGAAAGCTAACATTTCTTTCATATTTAATTAACAAGGAGAAAAAATTTGTGAAATACAAAGTTTTTTCATTAATTGTTTATAATTATTAGGTTAATAAAGCAAAAATTTTTATTTTATTGATAATTTCGCTCAGTGAACAATTTCTAGTGCAAATAAATCACTGACACAAAGGAACCACTCGAAAAAAATGTGTATTTTTCAGGAAATAATGTTTTATAATTTTATACGATTCCATATCCTAATGGGTATAGTAATAAAAAAATTCATGTAATCAATCTGTTTCATCGTCTGACCCGTTTATTAATTACCCTGTTTAGGAATTATATAGAAGTAAGTAAAAAATACCGCATCAGAGAGAAAACCTTCACTCAATTCATCATTAACTCCAAATAAAAAGAAAAAACTTGAGAATATATAAATATCCTCACTGAATATATAGGTACATAATATAATAATGTGACCGAGAATGAGACTATTCATTCTACAAAATAAGAATATTCAATAACATCAAATATGATAAGTCTTGCATAGAATTGACGATTGATGCACTCTATATACGAGAATGTGTCTTTTTCATCGAGAACAACAACATGTTCATTTTATAATTGTATAATTTGTTCCAAGGAATATAAAAGCAAATTTCACTATAACTTGTTTCCAAAGAAATTATTTAGCTTCTGAAGAGACATACTCATTTGAGGAATAAGTTTATTTGTTTCATGATCGAATTATTTTTTTTACATTTTCATGAGATTCGTGTAGATTGTAGATCATAGAGAAAGAAGATAATTATTTCATATATTAGATAATCAATAAATAAATTTTTAATACACGAAAACTCTAAAATCTGCACTAGCGAAAAAGTCTCTCCAATAGAAGATCAATAAATAATGACTCAATATTAATTTATCTGTAGTGATAACAATTTTTTAACAACAAATCTTTCACACTCGCCTTGCATTACTTACCTTAGATTCAGAGATCGAATATGGGAAAGAAAATAGTTAATAGTATATTCTAAAACAAGTTGCAGAATGAGCTCCTATTCCAACACGAATGCGAAGTTCGAAAACGAGCGACGAAGGAGCGAGTTTTCGATAGCATGAGTGTTGGAATTGCCTTCTGCAACGAGTATTAGACGGTATTTTCTCTATTTCAGTCAATCTTTGTGAAAACCTCTCGAAATTCAAATGAAAATTCAGATTAGTGACTTTTGTTTTGTATCTTGGCAGTTGGTGTGACATACGAAATTTGACAGATCACGGAATTTGAATTGATTTGATTCGAAACTTGATTCGATCGAAGGTCAGTACTGACAATCATAAAACGAAAAATATAACTGAAAACAATGCTGTAATGAGTTTCATTACAGCACTACTTCTAGTACTGTAATGAACTCATTACGATACTGAAATAGAGAAACAATTTTATGACCTGATATCGCACCCTTGCTTCAAAAGTGACACAAATCAAAATCAAAATTCAAAAATATTCAAATGCTAAATATTTTCTGATTAATTGGAAAAACGAAATAGATACCTGCTTTGATTTGTAGGTATCTATTTGATATATGGAGGGAGGACCCACTGATGCGGGTAAATTTTTTTTATGATTTAATGTAGGCTGGTTTACTCATCTATTCCATATCATTAACCGGAAAACGTGAATTTTGAGTTGTGTCACTTTTGAAGCGAGGGTGCGATATGTGGGCGATATTTCGAATTTTCCTGTTTTGCATTTTGGTACCACTCTTCAATTTTTGTTGTGGTAGTTATCAAAGCTTCTCACAAATACATTCGCCTTCATTTGAAATGTAAAGTACTGATCAGTTCATCTTGAAACAAAATCTAATTCGAACTAAGTTTGGGTAATTTTGACTCATGAGCAATGAGCACAATTCTAGTCAATCAGAATTCTGGAAAGAAATACCTGAGCACAAGCTGCGGCATAATTGATTTTCGTGTCATACTTTTTCTGTCATAAATATTTAACAGCTAGAGATGAAACCCTCAGTGCACTAGATGTCTAGACTTTGACCCAAATTTTTGGGGAATCTAGAAAATTGTCGTTGGCAACGCTGGCGCCACCCTATTCGAAAGTTGCCAAGCTTCGGACATAACGCACGAGCGCCAGTGCGCCTCAGTCGTTCTTCAGTCGCGAAGCTACCGTTAAGTGGAGAGTAGTGTCCCATTAAGTGGCGCCAAAGCAGACTGCATGCGTGCTTAACGTCAAGCGAGAATGGTCGAGATTTAACAATCCCATTCTATAATCTCTGAGCCCAATTCCTCTGTATCCATCAGATGACAACCTTATAAAGGACAAGTGAATTACACAGGAGTTCCTGGTTTTCCGAATTCGAAACAGTGCAAGACATGAATCTCAAATTTTGTTCGAACGAGCTTATAACTGTGATAACTCTAGTGATAAGTTGGGGAGGTTCAATCGCCTCATCCCAAGATGCGGAAGAATCTGTGAGGGTCAATAGACCGATAGTGAGGACTGATAACGCGCAGCCTTGGGTTAAATTTTCTTCAGGTAAGTTTTCGCACATCCCCCTAACATTTTTGGTTTACACGAATTCGTCCTGAAACATTTTGATTGTGGATCTATATTTAGTCAAAATCTCGTCAAAAAGAATGGTGATTTTGAAAAGCACTACGCATTTCGTTTTGAAGATGTGGGATTAAAATCCTTTTTTAAACTGGTAGATACTTCTAATTGATTTCTTTTATGTCACGCCGAACATATTCTCCAAAACACCAAATAGGTGGAATGTGTACCTATTCGATAAATATTAAGATGGGTTCCTTTCGTGGTTCTTCTATTTTCTTACATTTCTATGAATAAATACATTGTGGAACTCTTCTTATGAATTACAATTCTTTGTATCCTTATTTCAGAATAGTATATTCTAAAACAAGTTGCAGAATGAGCTTCTATTCCAACACGAATGCGAAGTTCGAAAACGAGCGACGAAGGAGCGAGTTTTCGATAGCATAAGTGTTCCAACACGAATGCGAAGTTCGAAAACGAGCGACGAAGGAGCGAGTTTTCGATAGCATGAGTGTTGGAATTGCCTTCTGCAACGAGTATTAGACGGTATTTTCTCTATTTCAGTCAATTTTTATGAAATACTCTCGAAATTCAAATGAAACTTCAGATAAGTGACTTTTGTTTTGTATCTTGGCAGTTATTGTGACATACGAAATTTGACAGATCACGGAATTTGAATTGATTTGATTCGAAACTTGATTCGATCGGAGGTCAGTACTGACAACCATAACACGAAAAATATAACTGAAAACAATGCTGTAATGAGTTTCATTACAGCACTACTTTTAGTACTGTAATGAACTCTTAACGATACTGAAATAGAGAAAATTACATATATTAAACTCTAGGTTTGGAACATGTCAACTTTCAAATTCGATGGTGCACTTTTACAGCATGAATTACAGGGTGATTCGTACAATACAATCCGTCCTCTTCATTTTGGGTTACTGTATATATTCTAAAGCGAGTTCTAAAGCTTGTTAAATGGACACGCTGTATAGTCATCTCATCATTTTCCTTTATGGTTTTCTCCAATATTTGGAATGCGTATTTTTTAAAGCACCCTGGATCAGTCGTGGATTTCAATCAGGATAATTAAATGGTTTGTTTTCAATTTCACCGAGAGTTTCACAATGAAAATAGTATATATTCTTCAATCCGTACTAATTAAAAGAGGCATGATCCGTATTATCTGAATATCGGGATTATCGAAATATCCGGCATGGATTACTTTGAATTAGGGCTATAAATATATATCAGAAAATTTATCGACGAGTTTGTCACTAGGAATATTAAAAAGTCCTTACAAGGATGTTCAGTTTTATTCTAGTCTACAAAGAAATCCGAATGATCTGAGCATATATCAGTCTCGATGTCAGTAAGTAGCATACTATTACAGAGAAAAATAAAGCTTGCGCAGAAAATCTCTAATTTGGATCTGCTTTATTATTTTTTATGAAAATTATGATGATGAAAATCTCAGTGAAAATCTAAAGGATGGCATTTGGCTCGGCATTTGGTTTGGATCTATCTGCTCAATAACAGCTGTGTGTTTGTGTCAAGACAAAACGGTCGAAAGTTGAGCTTTCATTCGCAATTATTTTTCTGAGAATAAATTTTCCTCCTTTACGAATGAATTTCACAAATATTCTCGAACACAAAATCAACTAGGCATAAAATAGTGAAAAAAGAAACAATCGGAAATTGTTTCCTCGTATAAATGTGATATTTCCAGTAGTAATATCTAGAACCAACTGGTAGCCTTCTATTCGCCTTTTGAGTATTTCCGTTTGCCTTTATACTCGTGACTTCAGTGTAATATGTTATCATTCATATATTTTTGTGTATTCCTGCTTGAAAACTATCATAATGATATGAAGTTATTAACCTCGAGGGCAGATATTTCGCCATGTATACTCAACTCGGTACTCAACCACACTGAGATCTGTCCGGATTATCGAAACTGAGATCAAAACAGTCTCGAAAACATTCAAATATTCAGATAACAAAATACCGAGCAAAATACATAATACAATCGAACTCGAGATCAAAGCATAGTCCGGATTACCGAATAATGCTGATTATATTGGAATTTTATTTCTTACATTTTGAAAAGATAGTTAATTATTATATTTCTATCGTATGACATCTTTCTTGATAAATGAAAATCTCGATGAAAATTAGAAAACAAAAAAAATACAATATTCTTCTATTACAATATATTGATGAATGATGAGCAATACTGAATTATTCAGATACCTTCATTGCAAATGACAAATTGATATAATTATTGATCGTATGTTCATAATGACGATAAAACATGAAAAAAACAAGTTCTGCCCTCCGTTCTGCCATCATTTTTGATGATGTTGTTGATATCCGAAAAAACTGCTCTAGCATATTTTTTTATCTTGAGCAAGGTTTACTTTTGCCCCTGATTCCTACAGCAATGAGATTATGTCCTCTGTATAATCTGACACGATAATAGTTTGTGTACCTGTGCAGTGATATTTTTCTTCGTTGAAATAATTTTACTCTTCTGATAAACTCGGCAAAGGATTGTCAAATCTCGAGTTGAATATATCGACAAAATTCTGCTCAATTGAAAGCCGTTTTTCACCATAAAAACCAGAGTAACTACTTGTTTTGATTATTAGTTTCGGAACTTATTAATGCACCTAAAGTTTGATACACCCCAGTCGATTTGAAGCGTTTCGGATTTTAACATTTTTCCGATGAGAACTGATTTGAAAATTTTGAAAAAGTTGTATGCAACTTTGTAATGCAAGCCTACACCGTATTTTGATCAACACTAGAGCAAAGCTGCTGGTATGTCTTTACCTCGGACTTTACTCTTCAGATCCACAAAACTTATCAATACCAATAAAAATCATGAGAACCCTTTCCACGAAAATATCGTGAAACGTGAAAGTTGCCTCGAATTCGCCAAATCTCAATAAAAGTCTTCATCCTAGTCATTATACGGTGCAGTTATCTTTAATTGGCGTTCGGAAATTCCTCCGGCTCATTAAATATTTCTTGCTTGCCAACGAGTCCGCCAGAGGCAGGCGCTGAAGCAGCCGCGTATAATTCAACAATAAATTCATGTGGCCGATGTCTCATGGAAGTGCTGTCTTCGGAAATAATATCGGATCGCCCCTGCTGTTCCGAGCGCACTTGTCGCCTAAAAAAAAGGCAAGCCGTCCGTCCGTTGATTGACTCGATCGAAGAAGTTGTATGGCGATTGGTTATATTCTCGGTTATAACGGTGAGGCTGATTGCAAGAGCGGCATTTAATCTCGATGGATGTTTCCTGCTTTGTTTTTGTGAGACTTTCGCTTGAACTGTACTTTGAAAGAGCGCGGTATGCTTCAGGCCTACTGCGGTTTTTTATTCCGTGTCGCATCTTTTTACATGTTTTTCTGATCTCCTATTCAACGCTTGCTATAAAATAAATGTTTCAAATCTGGAAATTTCGACTCACAAAACTGACGAACTTAGAATAAATAATGAATGCTGGTGTATTATCCGGATCTTACACTGGTTTAGGGCTTTAATAATATAAACACAAAAGTAATAATAACTATCTTTATTAACACATCAACTTGCACCGAATCACCTACATCGAATGAATAATATCTTATCCTCCTCATCGCTTAGTCATTCGTTACCCGCTGGACCGATAATCACGCATCAAGCCAGTTTTTGTCATATTCTCCATACACTACAGCTGGCTAGATAAATTCATCACCAATAACACATCACTCAATAAGTCCATAGAATAACTAAGAAAAACTCATTTTTTTGTCAAAATTCGATTTTATTCATCAACATACATTCCTTCAAGAGTGATACAATCAGTTCAATTCCGCTCTAGCATTTCGATACCTTTTTTGTAAAACGATTTGACTTTGGCCTTAAAATAAGCTTCAGTTTCGGCGATCACCTCTTCATTCGAGCTGAATCTCTTTCCGGCGAGCATTTTATTCAGGTCTGCGAACAGGAAGTAGTCGCTGGGGCCAAATCTGGAGAATACGGTGGGTGCGTGAGCAATTCGAAGCCCAATTCGGGCAATTTGGCCATCGTTACGACCGACTTGTAACACGGTGCATGGTCTTGGTGAAAAAGACATTTTTTCTTCTTCATGTGTGGTCGTTTTTTGACAATTTCTTCCTTCAAACGCACCAATAATGCCATGTAGTATTCGCTGTTGATTCTTTTTTCTTCCTCAAGATAGTCGATGAACAAAATTTCTTGCGCATCCCAAAATACAGATGCCATAACCTTGCCAACCGACTTTTGCGATTTTGGCCTCTTTGGACGTGGTTCTCCGGCTGCAGTCCACTCAGCTGACTGCCGATTTGACTCTGTAGTGTGGTGGTGGATCCATGTTTCGTCCATTGTCACATACCGACGCAAAAAGTCCTGTTTATTTCGTTTAAACAGCTCCAAACAGCTCTCATAATCGTCGATACGTTGTTGTTTTTCGTCCACTGTGAGCAAACGCGGCACCCACTTTGAAAACAGCTTTCTCATGGACAGATGTTGATGCAAAATAGTATGAACACTGCCTTCTGATATCTTTAAAGTGTCAGTTATCACACGCAATTTCACTTTACGGTTTTCCAAAACGATTTTGTGGACTTATCTGATGTTTTCCGGTGTAACCACCTCAATTGGCCTTCCAGAGCGTCCAGCATCGTCTGTGTCTGTACGGCTACGTTTAAAATCATCAAAACACTTCTGCACCATTTGCCTCGATGGAGCAGAGTCCGGATAACACTTATCAAGCCATGCTTTGGCTATAATAGTATTTTTTCCCATCAAAAAGCAATGATAAATCAACACACGAAATTGCTTTGAATTCATTGTTTTGAAATTCACAAAAGTAGCGTCACTTGAACCACTGTATCTTGTAAACTAATTGTCGGATAGTCATGAAATTTTGACAGATATCTTTATTAGGTTGGTACTTTCTAAAATCATATAGATTATTAGTTAGCAATGCCATCTATGTGTCATCCTACGGACTTATTGAGTAATGTGGTAAATAGGATGTATCGACGATGAACTGAGCTTAATCAACCTGTCTACAATCAAGGACCCTCTCGCTAGTAACGTACCGGGAAATTGGAAATACATCAAATTGTGTTAATCTTGAAACATATTTATTCCATCCTCGATTAAATCTCCTTCTGAATAAAATTCTCCGAAACGGCACTATCATGCCAACACTTAATCCAATAATTCTTTACCTGACACGATTCCGTATTTCCATGCTCAATTTCACGAAGGTTGAATCGGCAGCCTCTTTTTGAAGAGTGTTCAAATCTTTCGGAACATATTGCACTTATCACGAACACTCTTCGAATAAATTGTATGCTCTGGTTTGTGAAACTCCCAAGTCCACAGACGCTTTCTGCAACATTTTTAGCAGATTGGTACATGTTTTCATCCAAAAATTCCAAACAAACTTTTCACTTTTTCTTCTTCTTCTTCATGCGCCATGTCAGTTTACTATGACTTTGGCGATCACTATTGAGAATGCTTCTCGATTTGAGCTATATGCAAAAGTTGTCCTGCATTTCCGAGTGCATTTCTTATTCCGGTCCATTCTCGAATATTTTTGAGCCAGGGGCCTTGCCTTCTTCCTACAACCCTTCGTCCTTCTATTTTTTCGTTGATTATCAGTTGTAAGATTCTATAGAATTCTTTATTTCAAAAGACGAAAAGTCTTCCTAATAATAATCCAAAACCTTTATAATTTGAGATATATGTCAATTTTGGGTCCATTTGAATCACAAATTTTTCGTACTATTTGATTAGAATCTGTATGATATAAACGCCTCAGATGGCAGATTGAATAAGCGCAAATTCATTGTAAAAGTTACAAGAAATTATGAAAAACACGAATTACAATTTTATCGAATATTCGAAAAAATATAGGAATTGGAGAAATATTGATCCCATAACTGTTCGGACGCCTCTGGTTTGCAATTTCGGAGTTGAGCTTTGACTAGAGAGATGACTCCTTGTAAGTTTTTCACTCGGTTTTTCAAAAGTGGCACAAACATTTGTTTTTTATTTATCCTTTTGGAAAGTCCCATATTTTATAATGAAATCATATTCCTTTTGAGTTGTTTTAATGACAAATGTTCGAATTTCCGTCAGAAAATTCTTTTTTGAAATGAAATTACGAAAAAAATCAAAATTGAAGTGATGCTGAAACCAAGGTTGCGAAATGGATATTTTGAAGAAACTATGAATTTTAGGGCAACGATGATACTTCCACACCTACATTATTTTTCAACGTAGATTTCATTACTATGATTTTTGATTCTGACTATTGCGACAGAAACATTATTCTTACTTATCGCGAACGCCTGAAAACGACATTTTCCGAATGAAAAACCTTGAAGATATCCATGTTTCAGCATTTTCAATTTTATAAGGTATAAGGAATGAATTTATAAACTAAAATATGGGACATCCCATTTGAAAAACGAAAGTTGATTTCACTTCCGATGATACCGGAAATCCCATGAATTTTAAAAAATTTATAGGGAATTATCACGCGAATTTCGATCCTGAGTTTATAAGAACGATTCTCGGAATGTTTCAACAAGAAAAAAACGGAGTGATCACCCACGAAATTCTTTCGTTCTCCCTCAGTAACACTTCGTATTAAGATACCCCAAGAAGATATGGGATTTCTTCGTTTTTATAATAATAACCACATGAATTATTATTCTCGGTCATATGAAACATCCTCTAATTCCTTCATATTCATTATGAATACCGGTTAAAGGCCTCGGTTGTAAAACAAAGTCTCCCCAGGTGGTGCCGCTGTTGGTTTTACTTTGTATAAAAGATATATGGAAGACGGTAGGTAGTATCTATTTACTTAACGTCGTCATTCTGAAAGCTCAAACAATCATTTACGATTCGTCTCAAGCTCAGGTGGACTATTCGTACGTCGTAAAAAGATTATTCTATTGTTTTTTTTGTCAATTCAATTGTAGTGTTTAGTTTGCTACATTCTTTTTGGGTGATCTTTTGTTTCCTGGAAATTTTGTACGAAAGGCAACGGTACTAATTTTGTTTTGCGGCAATGCCTTGTTGATATATTGGTCACTTCCGATTACTTGAAATTTGAAAGCGAAAAACGATATTTTTCATTTTTTATGTTACACTATCCGAAGAACAAGTCAAATATAATTTCAATCTCCAAATCATCTCACTCCCCATAACTTGCAACACGGTTTTCTTGGGTTTCAACACCAGTAACTCATTAAAAAAAAAAAAAAAAATCATAGCAAAGCAATATTCTTGCACTGATTTGTTAGGAGAAAATCAGCTAGCAAATCAGCTGCTAAATTGTTGTCCGAGCAAAAAAATTCCGAACAAATATCACTAGTCTCTCTGTTGAAAAATATCGAATGACAGATTGAAAATTCAATGATTCTGCAAATTTTTAGAATCTGGTGATTATATAGACTATATTGGACTTCTTAAAGAAGAAGTCCAATATAGTCTTCGAACTTGTTCGTGTTCGTACTTGTTTAAATAGTTCCAAGTTTACTTGTTAGGCTCTTGAAAAATTAGTCCCAAAATTTATGTAGGAGCATTACTATAATTAACATTTATTTTATTCCCTTTGTTTCAGAGTCTGAGAATGAAAACTCGAAAGTTTTTCAGAAAATGTGGAATACTTCCAGTATAAATTTCAGTCGATATAATTCTGTTCAGTGTCTATGAAACTATGCAGATGACTAATTCTTATATTGATACTGCAATGCCTATTGTTTCCACTGAATTATTTGTTATCAACGCTGTCCAACAACGTGATAATTAATTATTCAAGAAAAATTTCAATTGGCATTCACGCATCAACAAGTTGCACAGGCTGACATTGTTTTTCCCATCACATATCGAGGTTTCGATGAAATGCATGAGCGTCGTAATGAATGGAAAATATAATTTGCATAAATTATCAATAATGTGTAAGACTAGCAATAGCTTTAACAGGACGCTTGGTGGTACTCTATTGTCTGTATTCCTCGCTGTATTCGCAATCGAAATGTGAAGTTCATTAGCAGAGTTCACGTAGAATCGAAGAAATGCATTATTTTGGTCACCTGCGCACGCTGAGTTCCATAAATCCTGCTGTAGATTTTTTTATTAAAAAAAAGTGGTTTTTCTTTCCTATAGATTCTCGAGAAGAAGGAATTTCGTTAATTTCAGATTTAGAGAAAGAACAAAATAATTACTATGTAATTATTTTTTCAAATTGAAAATTCATAAAAAAATGTAATTTTCGAATATAACTCGGAAATTATTGTATGAAATGAAATGATTTTCGGAGTATAAGATTTCTTTAATGTGGTGAATCTTCTACGAATACAAAATTGCACTCAAATTGTTTTCATTTAGCATTACATTCCATAATTATACCAGAATTTCAAGGGACCAAATTCTTGAAAGTAAGTTGAATGCTTTTAAATGAATATTTGGTTGTGTTGTAAAATAAAAGTATTCTTCGTGAAATCTCGTGAAATGCGCATTTTTCAAGTAATTGATCATTGAAAGAAAATTTCTATCAGTGAGATTGAAAAACATGGATACTTCGGCTGAATGCATTTTTGTTTAAAGATTCACATTATTAAATTTGATCTACATTGGTTTAGACTGTAATGCTCGGAAAAATTTGAGAGATAAGTTTACAGGAGTAGCAAAACTCATTATGAAAGTTCAAAATCGCTAAATGAGTATTTTTCTGTAGGCTGAATTGGAAAAAATTGTATACGAAAGAAATACTTGCTTTAACCTGAAGAATCTATTGTTAAAATATAGGTAAAAGAAAAAGACTCACCCCTCGACTCACCCTGTATAATTAATATCGGAAAAATCGCTAACTTTACTATTTCGTATCAATGAACTCGAATTCCCATTTTTCTTGATTCTTTTAATTGGGTTTTTCGAGTTTTGATACAATTGTATCCTCCGATTCTTCTGATGCGTGAGGTATTTATGTTTTTGAATTTATTTATTTATCGAAGCATATATTAAGGAAAATACAAAACAAGTACTGACACGAACTCAGGCTCTGTCAACTTTCACAGTGAATCCACAGACTTATATAGAATTTTCGGAAACAAATGCTTTTTTTTTCTCAAATTTCAAACAGTTGTCGGAAGGAACCGGGGAAGTAAACAATAGATATTTCTCGACATAATGAACCTTTCAAATATTTTTTATATTCTTTTTGCCATTCTTCTCTGAAGAAATTCCGCACAACCCTTGGTGTGTTTTCTCAAACAAAAAAAATTTCAATTTGATCGGATCGGAATTTGTGAAATTAATGAGAAATACATATGTCTATAGACTCGAAACGGTTCTTCAGATTTTTAACATTTTCAATGGAGCATTAAAGGTCGTCTACGGTATTCTGGCGAGCTCGATAACTTCATAATTTGGATGCTACCGTGTTCACAAAAAACGAGACAAAAAACGCTATACACACACAATCAAGAGCACATTTTTTTACGGATACCGAATCTACGTCCTCTGAAACGGTAGCGTTTTTTCGTAATATAAAATCAAGTAGGAAACTGGCGCTTTTTGTAATAAGTTCGCTTCTTATTGGTGAAATTCCAAGAAACTTCCGAAGAAGATGCAGGATAATCCTTGTTTTTCATGCACCTGTCATTACCACCTCTGGTAAAATACACCGAAATGATAATACATCATCATTATAAATGATTTATCCACGTAACGGTTTCATGTCGAGTTGAAGTTGTTCCTAATGAACTTCGACATTCAGCTCCAATCTCAATTTAACGATCTTTCAAATGCAATAAACAAATCGTACGATTGTCCGGAGTAACTATCGGTTACAATCATTAATCAAGTGTTTATTTAGAGGGGAAATCGTGGAGATACCCGAAAAACAATTGAAAAGTGGTTAAAACTTGCGAGCGAATTAAGTCAATTTGTTTAGCTTGTTTTAAATTCGTTTATTCATTTTTTTTGCTCTGACCTGGTCCGTAATAGGCTGATTTCGTGAGTTTCTGCTTCTTCTCTGGAGAATTTCCAGTTCTTTCCTGGAAAGATTAAGTGAACCTCTCGGTGAACCTTTATTTAATCGGTCACTTACAAAAACGTCCCCAATTTTCTATGCTGCCAACTTATCTAATATAAATAATGGTATGAAAAATCGGTACACTGCAGTTTAGGTACAATTTTTGTCCGTGACAACCTCGGTGCTTCAGTGGTAAGAAGTAAGAACAATCACTTTTAGTTTCAACTGTTCATATTTCTCAGTTGAACTGTACAGTTGAAATCAACGAGATGAACTGGGACTAAAATACCCACTCACTTTCAGTTTCAACTGAAAATATCAACTGTACAGTTGAAACTGACATTTAAAACTGTACGTGTGTGCCGGCCTTAGGTCGTGAATGCAAGTCCCACACGAGTAGGTTCTTTTTCCAGAATTCGAATGTTTGGTCTGTAAGCTGTTGCAATCTTATTTGAGTTTAAAGGTGTTAATTTGACCTAAAACTGTTTTTAGAAAAAAACTGGATGTTAATAATTGACCGAGTAATTGACCATGAATTTTATATTTATATTTTCATGGCATATCATAACCAACTGTGCAAACACAAAAACTAGAAGCTCATTGGATGGTCGAGATATTTCCAAGTAGATCTATGGCCGTGGAAAAACCTCTGAACAATTTAAAATACGGATCTGGGTGTGTGGCCGATCGGAAACCCACGAGATGAAAGGCAGGAGCATCAGCGGCCAAATACATTCGACTTCTACCGACATAACGACAATAGGAATGTCCATTGTGTGGTCGTCTTATTTTCGTCTCATTGATTTCTTTTATTTGGTGGCTATGCGCCTAGCCCACGAAAAAAGTTAAAACAAAGAGGATGATGGACTGCCCATGTTAACGTAATTCCTTGAATTCTAAGTGGACCTCATGGGGAGTGACAAACTACCTCGATTAGAAGCTGCAGCCTTTCGCGATTGAGATGATCATTTAAACTTCATGCTATTTTTACACAGACTTTTTAGAGATATCATTACTGCAGGTCGAGTATCATTCGAATACATTAACTATTTTTGGGCCTGAATGTGTTTGTCAATAATTTATACAGGATAAAGTAAGGACAAAACCTAACCCACCTAATATCATAAAAATTTTTTTCAAACCATCTCGATTTTAGGTCTGCTTTATTGAACTGGGAAACTTACCTTGATGATGGTGTGGAAAATTGGTACTGTAAATAACAGTACAAAAATAAAACATTTATTATAAGAAATAAAATATGCCTGCTCACTACGATACGGTGTTTTATTCAGAATATTCTAAAATTATTTAAGTCCTTTGTTTCGAATTTTCTTGTTCAAATTAGTACAATAGTTAACGTAGGAGCATTTTCATTTCACAAAAAAAATTCAATTATGTTTCAGTTTCAGAAAAACTCAAATAACCTCAGGACTCCTATCTCTATCGCAATGAAAGTAAAAACGAATGAAGAAATCTGCTAAAATGATCATAACGATAGTGAATAAGATTTTAAGGGGGGGGGGGTTAAGAATGAATCTACTCTTATATCACCTCTCTGGAAATAGAGGAAAAGTATCATTAACACTTTTTTAATTATCCTCTCATGTGTGAACTATTTGCCTTCTGAACATGAAATTCGAAAAATATTCCTAATAAAACGATTTGATCTTTAAGGAGTAATATTTTGTTCAAGCGTTCAAGCTTTAGATCTTCGCATCTTGAACTGAAGTTCCTCCAGTTACTTCATGAACAATTTCTTCTCAATGAGACACCCTCTACCTTATATGAAGGTGAAACACTAGACTGATCTATCTGTTGATTATATTTCGCAATTGAGACCAGTATACAGATGACCCACTATTGACTCATGTAACAGAATGAAGGTTACCATATCCCTCAAAATATCTTTCGAAGCATCCCAAAGATGTAATATCGGGGAACCTGTTGAGGTTCTGAAAGTCATGCTTGGTAATTATTAATATGAAGACTAGAGATAATGGGAAATGGCCGACATCAAGGGCTAAACAAACAGTGTTGAAGGCAGCAATATCAATCATTTCGAGATGAAGAAACACGTGTTTTTAGTGTGGAGATTTACAATCATTTACGAATGTTCATCTTCTTATTGGACTCTACTTTAATTGAATGCGTTGAGAAACTTGCATTTCTTCAAATCAAACTATGTAAGTTTCTTAAGCTATTGTAGAATATATAAATAAAGAAAGAGATTTCCTGATAACTCTCGTAGATCTTCGTTCATGCGGCAAATAACTAGAAAAGTATAATGGTTGACAAAAATGAGGAGCAGATAAAGAAGGGAAGACTTTGCCGATGTTGAAGCAGTTTCAATGCCGCTGGAAATAGAAAGAAAGTAAAAATGACATTGACTCATTGATAAAAAATACAGTCAAAATAAGATTACGGGATTATATTATTATCATCAGTTAATGAAGAAAAATTAAATATGGATCCACATATTATTCATGTAAGCAGAAAAAGCTTTCAAACGCATTGTTGTTGGAGCAAACAGCGTAAAAGTTGGTTTGAAGGTGTGGAAACCCATCCACTAAACTCACCTCATTTCTAAGATGTTTTAAAACGAGCATAAACAACACAAACATATGTTAAATATTTGTTTTACATACTGCCGAAAATTCAGTCGAAACTGTTCAAATATTTGGAGTTTGTTGTTTGTCGAGTCATGCCAACAAAATGCTTTGAATCGGGATAGATGAATGCCTCGGAACAAGAATGGATTAATAGATACCCATTCAAAAAGGGATAGTGAGAGGATTTTTTTCATTAGTGGAAGATGAGCTTCAAAATTTATTTGGCAATTTTGCTAATGAAAAGTATATTTTAAAACTTCAAAGTTGTAAGTCGAGAAATCTTGGTCGAAAATTTCGGAATTTTTTTTCTTACTGGAGGTACATTCATTTGCGCATGGATTGTCGAAAGCACCATAACATATCTTGCCTGGTTCTTAAGATCTAGAAATTTATTGTCTTGAATTTTGATTAAACTGAAACAATAAAATTAACACAATACTACACCTGAGTATATTAATAATAATAGTTATCGATAATTAAATTGATAAATCAAAAATTCTCACGATTTTGAAGATTTTTACCAATATTACGAATTTTTCTGAAGGAAGAGTTTGATATAAACTCCGAACCTATACAAAGTTTATAAATTCATAGTCACATTTTGTTAGAATGTTTTCAAAGGATTTACCCCTGACAAATTAGTGCAAGAGTTTACGCCATTCCATCATTCATGAAAAAATTTCAATTAATTTCGTTCCAGAAACTGTGAGATATATCCTAAAAAAGTTTCAGAAAGGAGTAAAACGAAAAAGTCCGAAAAATTTGAAATCAATCGAATAGTTTCAGGTTCGAGCATTTTCATTTTGAAATAATGGTCCAAGAAATATTAATTTTGTTTCATACTAACCCTGGAGCTATTGATAAAATTATTTAGCATTTATTTCTTAATTCAAATTAATTTCTTGAAAGATGAGAGAAAATGAGGAAAATGAGAAACTTGATGTTTCAATTACTCAATACAAGAAATTACTTACATAAATGTTCAGAAAGTCATATCCTAAAATGATATACCCTAAATCATCACATGGGATGTCAGTGAAAATTAATAATAATGGAATTAATAATTTCATTCTTATGGCATAATTTCTCGTAATTTGTTTTATTATTTACTGCTCACAAACGTTTTTGTCTATTTTTATAAACTTGGCGTGCTCCTTTGAGGTTATAAGAATTCTTTTATATACGAGCTAACTTTCCGCACCCCCATTTCAAAAAGTTAATCCAATAAAGAAATGTTTGCAACATTTCAGAGATTTTAAGGCTCTACCACTTTTAAACTGGATGACAATACCATTCAACTTATAGAAAACGAGATATTTGCTGAGGATTAGAATGTAAAAATAGAGGTTAATGAAAATGTTCAGAGTGTCACTTATAACCAACATGATACCCCTTTTATTATTGAAGAATGTGTTGTTGGGAAACTTCCTAAGATGGGCGTTATAAGTTAAAAATTTTGTCAGCCGAATCAGTGCCGCGCCTAGCCAAGGATGCGCCCCTGGGCGAATTATGTATTTCCGCCCCTTCTTAGGGACCATTCGGACAGATTTTTCTCAAGTATCACTTAGAATCTAAACCAAAACGACCCATAGTGACCCAAATTAAAATGTAAATAATGAAAAATGACAAATTAATTCATTATTCTGCAGATACTCTAAAATTATAATATTAAAAATAATTCAATAAAAAAAAACACAAATTTCATGATTATATGTTTCATATGATGAAATAAAATGTTGGTTTCTAGGATAACGTATGCAGATGGCATTTTTAAAATTACTAATATTTTAATTTGGAACTTGGATAAAATATTAGGCCAAAGACCTGGATCTTTCAGCGAAGAGAACATCTTCCACAACACTTACACCCTCAACTTTTTGAGATGTGGTTCGTCATGTGTTTGGGACATTTTTGGGGCAGTTTCATCTTCAGCTTTTTCTATCGGTATTAGTAAATTCTCTTCGGTTTCTTGGTTTTTGGATTCCACGTGGATTCCCGATGAGCAACTACTGTTATCGACTTCATTAGATGTTGAAAAAAAATTAGTGATTTTTGAGAAATTTTTTTCCAGTTCTTCCATACGCCTCCGTTTTGTCATACGGTTTTGGTGACCCGATGGTTTTTTTCTTCACTTCTTCTGACATCTATAAGTAATAGTAATATTCGGATAAACACTTGAATTTAAAAAAAATTCCATTTTATTTATAACGAGGTCGCCAAACGTTGGTTTTTATCAAAAAAATACAGTAAGTAGTATAAAATATATGTATTCCGATTATTCTGAAAGAATAAATATCTCAAAATGCTCAAATCAGATTAGCAGCATATTTATACGAGAGCGAAAGACTTTTTCACCACTATTAACAATTAGGAAATATTTTCAGTGTTGATGATAAACGAAAAAACTATTTTTCATAAACATGATTTATTGTAGATTATATTCATCATATGCGTTCATCCAAAGAAATGTTTGAATTGTATAAATTTTGGCTGCGACACATTGTATAGAGATTTTAAATCAGAACTGCATCATGAATAAAAAAAATAATAATATACCATCTTCCTGTTGGTTGCAGAATCATTTACGACATTACGATAGAAGAAGGAATAAAAATAAATAAAAACTCACCTTAATTGAATATAAGAAGCAATTTAATTCACTTATCTAATAGGCCTTGAAGAACACTGTTTACAAAAACAATTTGCAGTAGATATTCGAAATCTAAGTTCTCGATGCACTCTTCCTTGTGAATAACCTACGTCTTGCAACAACCAACCACTTTTATGAATGAGGCGACATTTTGAGCTTTGACGAAAAAACTTCGCTTGTAAAAAAATTCATAGGATCATAGGAATATGCAGTCGGAAGCAAATCCGCAAATTTATCAATTATTCAAAGTGTTCAAAGGCACCGCCGTCCTATATCATACTCCTATCATATAGTCGTAAATATGTCAGCCGAGCCCTGACGTTCTAATTCGCCATTACGGATGGTCGTTTGTTTTTCAGGCGGTTCCTTTGATATTTCAGAAAGAATTTTTTATAGGAATACGAGGAGCTCTTCAACTTAAAACAGTGATTTTCGAATTGTATTAGAAAAGTGCTAAATGTATTTCTGGAATATGATTCATAAACAACACGTTTTTACCGTCTCGCCTGCGGCGCCCCTGAAGACTCTGCGCCCCTGGGCCCTGCCCATCTTGCCCCTGAGGGCGGCGCGGCCCTGAGCCGAATTATCTTTGCTCTCAGAGTAGCTCCTCGCGTTCTTATCTACCGGTTGCCAAAACACCTGACAAATTAAGGGAAATCATAGTTACCTGGTTCCGAGTCAATAAACATCAGGGCATCGTAAATTTCGAGGAGGCTTTCAACGTTATCTGGCAGGTCCCCAGCTTTCAGACGCATTAATTATTTCACTTACCTGGCCAGAGTGCTTTACCTTGTACAAGAGATAGCGGTTGTTCTGCTTATCTCGAGCTCCTCTGAGGTCTTACCGCGTGGCGTCAACTTCGCAGATAGAGACAGGTTCTTGGCTCTTTTACTGCTTCCCGATTTCGTAATGGCGGAGAAACAGGGTTGCCAATGGGTTCTTACGAATTACCTACAAACTCTTGAGGATACCCACGAAGAATGTTTTGAGGTTTTTTCATTGACCACCATATTACGCTGATCTATTAAACGGACACCAAATAGAAAGTATTGCTCATTCACCTGTTCAATTCCATTTGGTTTTCATTTTATCTCAACATTGACTTTGTTATGATCACAACTTTCGTATCTACCATTATTACATTAAACTCGAAATTTTTCGACGTCTGTGAAACTGAAATTTTCGGAAAAAATTCCTTTTGATGTTGCAGAAGTGCAATAATTTTTGGACGCAAATATTCGAAATTTCTGACTTATATCTTTCGTTTAGCACTCTACATCCAAGGAAGAGTTGTTTTAGGAGGCATCGCTGTTGAATAAATGTTGTCCGTTGAATTTTTTTTTTTTGTCAATTGAATATTTTTGTCCGAGATAAATAGTGCTAATTTTATACACTTCAGGGCTTTTTTTCACATTTTAAGGTAGATAAATTTTATTGCGGAAAAAAAATTTAAACCAAAAAACGAGGTTTTCTCATGTCTATTATCTACAACTTTTACATCCAAATTTTTGAGATGGGCTACAAACCCTTTAACATCACCCCATTTCACCCTGGACAGCAGCTCCGATTTATTTTTCTCTTACAATTGCGTTCAACAGTATTCCGCTGTCAAATTGTTGAACTAATTTTGTTGTTGTTTCAATCCTATTTGTAGGGCGTCTGATGGTAATGACTCTCATTTCCTACAAGAGAATTTTTCCAGAGTTGAATTTATGAACAATTATTCATTTTTCATTTCCCGACTGGAAAATGTACCAACACGAGGGGCTTTTGAAATTTGTTGAAATTCATAGCCATGGACATAATGATGTATGGTAACGTTAATCCCAATTTATACAGGACATAATGATCCGAATGTGGGATAACTTTATATCTTCGAAGAAAATTGTACTCAAAAAATTCAATTCCAACCATATAAACTTGCCAGCTAAAGAATTGCGTCAAATTTAAGATATCTTATTAAATGGCTTATTATCATCCTTCAAAATATTTTACGTCGATGTCAACAATTTCTCATCAGTGAATTTGATTTCCACTTGATGTGATGGATGAACCCTGGTCAATCGTCTGAATCTCAGCAAAAGCATTGCATCTACCTTCAATGCTTAATCACTCAAAAGAAAGACCGAGACCAATCCTTGTTCAAACAAAGCAGGTAGAAACGAGATCGAAATCTTGCAGCGGAAATCTGATCTGTAGTTACGCCAATGCAAAGCCATTCGGGCCCGATAACATAACTGCACCGAGATTTTCAATAACCAGTTCCAGCCAGCTAATCGGCTTTTTCTTGTGGACCACATGGAGATTTCTGAATTGATTAAATACTCGTTTCATTAACTTTCCCGTTTACTATTATAAAATAAGTTTTAATTAGTTTGGATATATTGGACATCGACCGCTGCCCGACGTATTTTTGCGCGAAGATACTGCGGTCGTTAAGCGTGTTTTGTAATCTATCGAGCCTCTAATCAACCGGATCTGTAGCCGGTGTATTTTTATGACCTTTCGTGGACTTGTTGCGGGTCATACCGAAGAACGGGATGGTTCTTCGGTGTTCTAACTATAAATTGAGAACACTTTTCGGTTATCCAGTGTTCTTAGGGAACCCCTCGTAGCTTCATAATCCATGTAACGTACAAAAAACTCAAGAAAAGTCTAAAACTTTTTCTTGCCGAATCGGCCATTAATCCAAGTTGAAGTGACAAGTATATATGAAGGAATTATATTTCTCTAATTCTGTGTCAAATAAGTTCATTTTGCCACATCTTGTAGAACAAAATCGTGCGAGAATATTTCAGTCTACCACAGTTTTTATGGTAATATTTATTGATTGCCTGTTAGCCTCCTGCCACGGATTTATTCATTATTTGTCAAATTTATGAGAGAGAAAACATTTCTTCCAATCAATTATTTTCAAGGCAAAAATCACTAGAGGATATTTAAGGAAATCTTCCATTAATTTCAATAAAAATTCGATGAGTAAGAGAAAATAACGTGTAAACTCGTACAGATGGCTTATTCCAACATTCGTTCATTTAAAAACTCCACTTTGTGGCTCATTTTGAACTCCTGGAAGAATATCCGTGTCTTTTGCTTTTGTTTTATAAATAACTGTGTTTGCACATCTATAGAGATTTGGATCTTTAATGCTTCTCAAAAAAATAAGCCAATAACACAATATAACAAATAACAATATAATTGCGCTCTATTGCTCAAAAAATTTTTTTTATTTCAGCATAATGTTTTTCATACAACCTGATTTTGATGATGGAAGCTGGCTTACCGCTTTCTCTGCAGCTTTTTCGTATAAGTGTAGGTCTTTTATGGGATATGACGATATTATTTTATTCGATAGATTTCGTTTTGAAAAAAAAACTGTTTTGCATTTACTACATAAAATAGGAGATTGATTCGAAACATTATCTGATGCCTTGCATTTTTTATGTGCCTCCGCTTGAGAACATTTATATAAAAGTTACTCTTCCTTATTGAAGTTCAAGGAGCGAGAGAAATTGGTTGTTTTGATTGATTTCTATTGCAATACAATTATTATGAAGAATGCTCAACAGGGAAGAAAGTATAAACACGAATTGTACACAAATTAATCTTAACTTTACATTAATTATTACAAAGGCTGCTATCAATTTTACGACCTTTTAGTTATGTCAACATACAACATTCACGTGAACTCCCTTCTAATTTCATTATGAAATTGAGTATTCTTTTAAAGTAAGCTTTACCTCGAAGAGCACTTTAACTAAATTGAACTGACGGTAAACTTGGACCATATTAGTGTGATAAGTTGGAAATCTTGAAGTTTAAACTCAATTGTTGTTCCTATTTCGATTACCATGAAATTTTTTGCATTGCCTATCTCATGCAGGTAATATGTAGCCGTAGGTACCCTACTACTTTTCTACTTTTTATTCTGGTCACTATCGATGGCAGTTAGCAACAGTGTGGCGGCATTCTTATCAAAGTTTGTTTTCATAACAGTCTCATATTAAAATAATATTATGGCTGTTCTTTATCTTGAGCCGATCCTCGATTTATTCATGGACATCGGCGAGACTGGTTCATGGGAATAGATGCTCGGGAACGGTCGAAATTATGGAGAGGGAAAACCTCAGAAAAAAACAAACTCCTAGAGAATTCAGGTGCTTCCTATAACATCACCTCGCAAACTGCACTTACTAATTCTTCATTCTCTCTGGTAATGTTACAACCTCTTTTTTTTATTGGAGTTGAACTTTTACTAAAATTTTTTTAATTGGATGTGAACTTTAACTAAAACCTTAAATTTCTTATAGTGTTATAAAATGTCCGACGAACGATCGAATTTAAACGATATCCCAGTTATTGACAAAAAAATGAAAATTAATCATCAAATTCATCCAATTTGAAACAATGATATTGACAATTTTTATTTTTATGCCAATGACTGTGAAAAAGGTAAATTCATCTTTTTCCGAAACGTCGACATTTTCACCACTTATTTCTATACCTATTATTGATGTTAGGTCACCAGTTTCCAGATTCAACTATTAGAAATGTCAATGTCAATCTATGTACCTAGCATACCTTGAGTTTTTTTGTCTGTGGGATATCCTAGTCGGTAGTCTCTATTTCTTGTTGAGATATGAGATATGTTGTACCTGAAATAAGTAGTTTTCAAAATTCTTCATTCTGATAAAGTGAAATCCTATCATGAAGTGTTATTTTAATACCTGTGTTTTCACTCACTTGAGGATAAAAATTCTTTAATTGTGCGTCTTTTGTAGAAATACGCTTGTTTCGTAATCTCACATGAGATTTAAAAACAATCGCAGTACCAGCAAAATTGTTAATTGAAAATTATATCGAAATATCTATTGCCAACTTTCTAAACAATTTAAATCTGTTACTATACTGGGTCATAATATGTGACAAAGACGGTTATATAGATTCGTATATGTATTATTCCCCCCATCTATATAGGGATATATTTCATTATATTCTACTGTTTTGTTTTGTCAAGTTTTTCATCGAAACAAATATAAATCATTTCTGATTATTTAAAAGAAGTTGATACACTTTCCATCACTGTCTCAAATAATAATAATTCATTTGTTACTCAGAAAACACTTAAAATTAGATCCGGTAATTCCTGTAGAATTGTTTATAAGCTTTTCGTCCGATGCCAACGCACAAGCGTCTCTATTCTTGGAAGTCTACCGCAAGGTATATAAACTTTCTGCTGTGTAAACACAAGAATCATCATAATTGGTTTTGTCCCATGTGCCTAATTGGAGAGAGAAAGAATGCATCCTCGAGAACCCGGCCCATGGCCCCTGTAATTTAGTTTCAGCAGAAACAGCCAACAAAGACGGTAGGAGGGCCCATGGTTCGGTCCATGCCATTATTTACCTGAGTCCGAAGACTTCGAAGGCATGTCCGATCCTCCGACTCCTCAGGTTACTCGTTAAACGTAATTAGACCACTCGAATAATTACTTAATGATATATATAACTGGAGGAATTCTTCCCTATTGCCGATCGACCTTTATGTAATTTGAAAATAATTTCAAGCTAGAGCATAAGACCAAATTGATGTAATTCGGTTTGGAACCAAACGACCGCTTTTATTTGTGGGAATGCTGATTTAATTCGCCGTTTCGGTCGCAGTCACAGATTCGACGGTAATATTCCTTTTAATTCCCGGAACATAGACCGCGGACGGAAAATTGTAGACTTCTTTTTCCTCGGGTCTCAGACACATAAAAGAGACTTTTTTTGTATGGCTCGCACAAACGCTTATTGGAGACTTCAAGACCAACAAGGTGAATCAGGATGTTAAAAGAATTTTAAAGGGATTTCTAAGATAAAGACACTGATGTGAATATGCCAAATCTTACATTTCCACCCTGACATTCTTTTAAAGTCGTATTGTGAATTCACTTTTATTTAAGCACATCCCACCCTGTAGGTTTTGCATCATTGCTATGTTGTCCGTTCCACATAAAGGTCTTGTTGTTATGTGTTTCCCACAATGTGCATTTACTTCGGAAAATGAGTTAAATCGAAATAATATCATGAACATAATTAATGTTGATATGAACTGATGGAAGGAATTTCTTATCTAGTTATTCGTATGGAAAGTACAAGAGATCAATGATTTGTTGGTTATCCTTTTGCACTCAAAGTAAGACTCCACGAAATCAGGTATTGATCCTAATCAATAATTCATTCAAAAAAATCAACCCAAATATAAATGCACTTGATACACTGATAGAGCATTATCTCTCAAATGAATCAATTGATAATTACAAGAATGATGCATTTCCCCAACGAGCAACATTATTATACATATATTTATCACTCATTGATTTTAAAATTCTGAAAAGAGATATCTCACTCCTGTTATATTCCTGATTTCAGAATCTTTCGCATTATTATGTAGTGTGTCAATACTAAAGTGTTTATTTTTCAAATTATAATTCCAAATCCGTTTGGGTCTCCAAATAGATATAGAAAGATATTGAAAAACTATACAAATTATTATAGATATGTCATAATTATAAGGCAAGGAAATAATGGAATGTTAATATTTTTTATAGAAATGTTTGTGACAACAAGAAGTAGGTACCATAACATGACAGGCTCGAGTTTCAAGGCAATTTCCCTTAATTTTTCATTAGTTTATATACAGAGCACTTCAAGGAAAACTATTCACCCTACATAACTCTGAAGGCATCACTTTCATGAAAAATGAAAAAACACGTAAAAAATCATAAAAAGGGGGACGTCTATTTTTGCTCATATGTAGATAGACGCCATAACTTTAACCCTCTTACCTATGGCCACCCTTTCAATTTTTCAAACGAAAACACCCCATACATTATTACATTATTGGATTCTTCTCTACAAGAAGATTACCAAAATATAACGTAAAGACAATTGGGATTTACGGATAATTCTAATTTACTTATAGAATTCAATTCGTAACAAATCAGCAACGCAATACTAAATTATTTCATATCAAGGTGCTCAAATTGATCCAGATTTCAATACAATGATACAATCTAGCTTCAAATGAGTTTCGAAAATAATGTAACATTTCTGAGGTTATTTATTGATATTCTTGAATAATTTGTTGACGTTAATCAGGCTGGGTGAGTATCTTACATTTTATTACTTTTCACTTATGTTTACACATACAGTTTTGTGATCTTCTTGTTAAGGAGAATCGAACAATGCAATAATGTACCTAAAGGGGGTAATATACAAGAAATTGGTAGGGGTGGCCATAAAGGTTAAGGTTAAAGTTATAACGTCAAGGTATAAGCAAAAAGACGTTCTTTTTATGGTATTTTATTTTTGACATGTTTTTTTTTTTTGTTCATAATGCGACGCCTTCAGAATTTTGTTGGCTGGACAGTTTAGTTTCCATTGAAATGCTCTGAATTGTGGATATGGATGTTTTCTCAGTTTCCAATAAGAATTCGATAAATACGATTTTAGTAATTTTCTTTTTTGTAATTGATGGTAAGGAGATGTTATAATAATAATAATAATAATAATACATTTATTGTTGTTTTCGGTAGACATACAAATCTTACAACTTTTTCTTAGAAAATCATTGAATCACCAAAAAATACAATAGGCCTTAATAGTTGCAGTTATCTGATTCCAGAAACTGTTCAGGCCTCAATTTAGGTCAGAAAACTTGGCATAATTTCGCACTAATGAAATTTGAATCATCAGGAGGAAGGAAAAGGAGGTGGAAATGAAAGGAGAAAAACAAAGGAGATTTGAGTGTTAGCAATTCAACTACTTTTTTAAACGTAGTTAGTTCTGGGATTGCAAAAGTAGTCTCTTGAGTTGTTTTTTAAATGTAGTTGGTGACTGTTCAAGACTAAAAGATATCGAATTCATAACATGAGAAATATTGTAGGAAAAAGACCTCTTGAAAATCTGTTTTTTATGTTGAGGTACTGTAAGTAAAGCTCTTCTTCTAAGATTCAAATTATGAACATCGGTTCGATATGTTAGCCTCTGAAGGAGGTAAGCCGGAGTCCATATTTCATTATCTTGAAAAAGAAACAGGCCATGTGTATCTGAGCCCTATTGTTCATATTCAGCCAACCCGATTGTTGTAGAGCTGGAGTAATGTGGTCCCTACGTCTCACACCGTATATTAGCCTTAAGCACGAGTTTTGAACTTTCTGTATTCGATATCGATCGAGGCCATCTAAACAAGGCATAAAAACACACTACACAAAATTAAAGTGTGAGAGGATGAGGGTATCACAAAGCATTTTTTTTATATCTTGAGACAGGTAAGTTCTATGGCTATAAATCATCTTCAAATTACAATAGGCCACTCTCAATTTACTGGTGACATGTTCTCTAAAGCGCATCTTGGAGTCTATAATAAGACCAAGACTCTTGCCGTGGTTTGAAAAAGGGAGATACTCATCATCAAGTTTGATTCTGATCGTTTGTTTAACATGGGAGATCTGCGCATCACTACCGAACACTATCACTGAAGATTTTTTAGGATTGAGCTGCAGAAGATGGTCCCGCGCAACACCAGAAAAAGATTTTAAATCGGCATTAACCCTCTCCTCAGCCAGATGAATCTCCCCCTCAGGAAAAGAATAGTAAATCTGAGTGTCATCCACATAGAAATGCGAGCTACAGTATTGGAGGTAAAAACGAAAAATGATTGTATAGACAATAAACAACAGAGGTCCGAGTATACTACCCTGAGGAACTCCTCTGTGCAGAGTCAAGGGCGACGAGCACCGACCATCAAGAACAACCCTTTGCGCACGGTCCGACAAATACGAGGCTAGTAGATGGAGGGAGCTATCTGAGAAACCTATATATCGGAGTATCGCAAGCAAGATCTCATGGCTGATCGTATCGAATGCCTTGCTAAAATCTAGCAGGACCAACAACGTTATATCACCTTTATCGTATGCTCTGAAGACATCGTCAGTGATATCAGCAAGGGCACTTTCACAGCTATACCCCCTTCTAAAACCTGATTGTTTCAATGGCAGAATATTATTAACATTCAAAAAATGCGTTATCTGTTTTTCCATTGTCCGCTCGAGCAATTTGGAGAATGTAGGAAGAATACTAATAGACCGCAACTGACCATACTCGCTGGGCATTTTGACCTTAGGCAAAGGAACAACCTGGGCTTGTTTCCAGAGAACCGGAAAATAAGAACTCGCCAAGCACTCATTCACGATGTGGGTAATGTACGGGATGATGAACGGACAACACAACTGTATGAGAGTTATATTAATTTCATCAATTCCAGAGGCTTTAGTTTTTATGCTATTCAAAATATTCATTATGTCATACTCGGTGGTTAGTTCGAAGCTAAGTTTATCAGTTGTTATAGGAAATGTATGGCTGTCATAGAAGTCCAACACCTCACGTCTGGGCACATTGTCTACAATAGAGCTCACGAAGAAATTGTTAATTTCATCGACATTGTCTAAGTTGGTAGGGATTTTGGTCTTCTTATTTCCGGTAACGTTCAGCCTCCTCAGCTCTTTCCATTTTTCTCTAGTGTTACAGTTATGGAGTTTCGTCCTAAGAAATACTCTCTTCTCCGTCCTTATCGCTCCAGTGGTATAATTCCGCAGCTGCTTGTAGTAGTCATAGTCAGACGGATTTTTAGTTTTTTTGAACTTTTGCAACGCTTTATTTCTAAGTTTTTGTAGAAATTTTATATTTTCAGTTATCCAAGGCGCATAGGTATAATTGGTTATTTTACGGAAATTCTTCAACGGCGCATGTTTCTCAAATAGACCCAGAATACAGCTGTTAAGAAAATCAATTTTTTCATCGATACTCACAATATCAGCAATATTATTCAGAGGTAGGTTCTCAAGATCGGTCTGAAATTGAAGGAGATCAATCCTTCCAAGAGATCGGTAACGAAAACTGATGGGTGTACTCTCCGGCGCTTGTAGTTCCAACCTTACACACGTCACGCAGTGGTCAGCTATATTCGCATCCACGACACTAGTTGAAACTGACTCTAAATTGGTAAAGACTAAATCGAGGAGAGCCATGGACGTACGCGTAAAATGAGTAGGCTCACCAACAAGCTGCTGCATTTCAAATGCCAGAAAAACATTCTCCAGGTTGGTCGACGGAGATGAATCTCTCAACATGTCAATGTTGAAATCTCCCATGCAGACTATGTTATCAAACCTAGCATACAAATCGGATAAAAGCTCCTCAATATCCTCGAAAAACGTGACTAATGATGCACTTGGAGGTCTATAAATGACACAAATGATGATGTTTTTACTTCGAAGTTGTACCTCTATGCAAATATATTCAATATGATCAAGTATTTTTGAGCACAGTAATCTACAACGAAACGTGTCTTTGACATACAAACCAACACCACCTCCCCGTCGATCTATCTATTCTGTTGAAAAAAATTATATTGATCTAAATCAACGGCAGAACTCACAGAATCTTCACCCAACCACGTTTCAGATATTCCAATAATATCATAATTATTGCAAGAGACATGTTCCTGAACTCTGTCAAAATTTCCTAACAACGATCTTACATTCACATGTGCAACATTCAAAGATTGCATAACGAAACAATTTTGGATGGAAATAAAATATCAATCAGACAACAAAAAAAAAAAAAAAAAAAGGGATGAAGGGAAAAAGGGTTTAAGGAGGCAATGATTCAAATCAGTCGCAAATGTAGGCAAGAAAGCAAAAGAATATAAATCAGAGCAAATGCCCCGTGTTCCAAACTTCACAAATTATGAACCAATATTCTACATAATATACGAGAAAGAGTCCCATATCAACCATACAGCAAAGCACAAATGAATTCATTATTGTAGCCGCATATTTTTTTCTTATAAGAGAAACGACCGTTCCCCATTCAATGACATCAATAGCTCGAATAATTCGTGAACAAAGTGATAATTGACAGATCAACGAAATGGGGTGACAAATGACGTCAAGTTTCTACGATCTGCTTCAGCAGAGCATGTATGCTACTCCACAGAGAATGAATATTTCAGTGATCATGGGGATAAATGAGAATTAAGAATTAAAATTAAAAATTAAATGATCTCCAGTTTTATGTATCAGTCGTACAATATTACGTTGATGAACAAATGAAATTGTGAAAACATATTGTGAACAATTCAGATCTGTCAACACAACAATGGAAAATACACTATTATATAAACTATAATTTACCAGGCTCCGAAAAAAAAATAATTATTATAAAAACAAACAACCACCCAAATACAGAGAAATCTTGCAGGGCAAAGAAACAAATATTCATCTGCCAGAGGTGAACCATAAAGATCCACTGAATAACCAATCCAAAATGAGTAAAATAAATCATAATACATACAGTTTAAAATTGTTTCAATTTATCCAGGTCAATTTCCCGTTCAATGCGATGAACTTTTTCACCGTAACGCACATAAATGCTTCCATAGTGAGACCACACATTTTTTTCCTGAAAAACTTTTTACAGCCAACTTTAATAACTTCACTCGACACTGAGTTAAATCCTCCTTGACAGCAATTCCCGTATTCTTCAAATTTTACGTTCTTTCAAGACGGCGGCTCGCTTGTTTACATCCCGGAACTGTATTAATATAGCCGGCGGCTTATCGGGTGATGCACTTTTTGCCGCTGTTCGGTGACAATTCTCAACGTCTGTTGGACTGATATCAACCTTCAATTTATCCTTGAATAATTTAATAATACGATCCAACAGGACTTCACTCTTCTCATACTTCAGCCCAAAGATGCGGAGATTCCTATTTCTTGAATGCTGCTCCTGCTTATCGAGGCACCTTTTCAGTTCCTCATTTTCCTCCCTTGTTTCGGCTACTTCCAGCGAAAGAAGTTTGAAGTTTTTCTCGATTTCCGAGAATTTTCATTGATTGATTTTAGCATCAATCTTAGCATCAATCTTGTCCATGAGTGAACAAATGAAGCGATTCTGAAATTCCTCACTCATGATCGTTGAGATTATTTGTTCAGAAACTATCTTTCTAATGTCTTCAATGTCGTTCCTCAGCAGCACCATTTTGTAGGTTAAGGATCTAATCTCGACTTTTACACAATAAAGGAAAAACTTAAATAACTGAGGGGCACTAGTTTATCAATGCCTTAATTAATTAATGTGTCGAAAAAAGAGGACTCTTCCCTCGTAAAATATTAAATTTGTAGGAACACAGAGAGCACGTCTAACTCACTCGCTCGCCATATGCCGAATCAATGACATATGACATTGCAATAACAATAAAAGTTGTTGATAAAACTTAGAGTCTCGATAATAATGAAACATTGCATTTCATTGAAATAACGGCGTTATTGCAATGCTGCACAATTAACAGTTCGATCCTGATGAGTGACGTAGCTATACTCGTGTAAAGTGCACTGACACATTCAATCGAATGATTGGAATATCAAGGATTTTCCATCATTTCATATTTTTCAAAAATAAAAATTTGTTCTACGTAAGATTTGTATTCGCATCCATTTGTGTAGTGCATGGCTTTGGCGACTCTGAAAGAACAATTCGATAGCTTTCAGTTTAAGCTAGTTAAAAATGGAGCATTGAAGACGCAACGATTATTGATAATTACACGATGATATTAGTTTGGCTCCCGCAGCTGAAACATTTTCAAAAAATATGGTTGGAATAACGTTGTAACTTAATTAATTGAAAAATTTATGATGGCAGAACAAACAAAAAAACCCGTACCTAACCTCTGCCCGACTAGATACAATCGTGTCGTGAAGAAGTCCTCGTAACAAACAGATGACTTTTTTAATTGCATGTGACGTTTTAGTCCAAGCAGGAAATTTCGGATGGCACCACTCAAGGCTCATTTCAAGTGCCTTTCTGACTCACGAATTCTCCGGTTATTTTAGGCATTCTGCAACGACCCAAATGGCATGCAGGGATTTTTTCGGTTGCATTCAAGCGGTGACCGACAAAGAGGGAGCTAGTGGCGCCAGCCAGGCCCTGTGACGTCTGCACCAAAAGTACTTCGGAGTGGATTTTATCATGGGCTCGTCTACCAGTGTATCCGGTGTAACTAACTCATTTATAATTGAGACCTCTTTGTCGTTCTTCGCTGTTTTCGATGCGCTTATCGCTTCTATTGACTGATAGTCCAAAAGCACTTCAGACACTAAAAATATTTAGTGCTGGAGGATGCCTTTCGATTAAGGTTCTCTTCTCTTCAACGCATTAGAGTATGGACCTTTTAAACTTATCTGGGTGACATATGACAGAGATTACATTTTTACGTTTGGTGACGATTTTTTCGCCGAAAAAGGGTCACTTTAAGTTATCCAAACACTTGGATTTTGAATAACACCAAATTCCAATTCCGAAATTATCAGGATCCGATAAACTGGAGGTAAAGAAGACTAAGTGACAAGAAGCACTGGAACAAGAATATTTTGATTCAATGTTCCACCATAAACAACTGTCATAATGACATTAACCTGAATAGAATCCTTAATTTCTCGATAAAAGACTGTTAATAGCTTCAGGCCGAGTAAAATGTTATTTCAGATTGTGAAACCGGTAAAATGCAGTGTCATATATCGCTGCTACATCATACGTTAGGCACTCGAACGATATTTCACTGAAGGCAAATGTAATATGGTATGTTATTGAGTAAGTTCAATTAAATGTAATATTTTCTACAGATACTGACTGAATGACAATCGTTTTTCAAAACTCATTGGTTTTGGTAACACTTTTTGTTACCGTTTTTTCATTTTTAGTTCAGTGGTTAGAAGATTATACGAAATGAATGTAATATTCTATGCTCTCAATATATTAATCTTAATTCTAGGACTAGATTGACCGAATGTGGTAACGACGTATACCACATTCATGGTACCGACGAGTGGTTTGCCAAACCATCAAAACTTTTCTCAAAATGTATATTATGTAATTGATTTCAAATGAAGAATTGTTGAAGACAAATAATATTATCTGAACAGAACGTATTTGTTTTAAGTTTTGCGTTTAGTTGTAGGACTGGACTGTCGTTAGAATTAAATTAATTTATTTCAATCTCTAAACCGATATAATAATACCTTTTTTCTCAGAGTGTAACATAATTTGTATTTATCAAATAATCTCATATCTATCTAAAAAATATTTGAACATAATTTTATACTTGGAGGTCGTGAGTCAGATTTTGTTAATATGAAAAGGTTACAACTGAGCAGAGTGTAAATTTGAAAGCAGAGTTTAATTATCACACTTTTATAAGAACTACAGTTTTAGGTTCAAAGAGATTCATGGAGAAAAGGTTGTCAATTTTTATTTTCGTCATATTATAATGAGACCGACGTTTATACATGATACCAACATCATTTCGATTTTTCATTGCAGCCTGAGGTGACAATAATTCTTAAAGGACCTAGAATAGGGGTAGTTTAACGACTAAAATTCTAAAGAAACAGTGTCCGAGTTTTGTGGTTTGGCACAAGTCAATATGATTTTTTTTTCAATATTCGATGGTACGAGTATCTCCACATAGAACTGTGATTTTATCCGAAAAAATTGAGTTCCCTTGGTTGTTAAAAATCGAAGTTTCTTCTAATAGTTCAGTAACTTGTTCTTGATGTTGGCCTAGTGAATAATCCAAGTTTGTGACCTCATGCATCAAATTTTGGCGATTATCACCTGAAGGACTAGTTTTTGAAAAAACTGCTTCAGTGCGCCAAAATTTGAAAAAAAAAAGAAATTTCGCGGTTTTTTCAGTTTTTGACAAAGTTGCGTTCAACGCTGAATGTCACAAACTTGGATTATTGATAAGGCGAACATCATAAACAAGTCTGCAAAAAATCAGAATTACAGGATTTGACGCATACCACCCATACTTTCAGGCGATAAAGTTACTAGATTATAACTGTACTTGTCCCGTTCCAGTCAGAAGGACTTATTTATTTATTTATTTATTCACGGTTTAATGGGGAAAGTAACCGAAAATTTGAAATCAGTCATATGAAAAAAAGAAAAGTACCGACAGATTGATTGGTGACTACTCATGCCCTAAGATTGAAGAAAACTTGCCGAAAGAGCACATGGTGACACGCTCAGCAAATGGTTTAATTTTTTTATTTTAGGGATGAAGATAAACTTTGGGTGATTCCGCGGCGCTAACCTATTGGGGTTCTCATATTCAATCTCCTCCAACCAGGGGTATTTCTGGTACAGACCGTCTGTTTGAGAAAAAAGAATATTTGAGTTTAGTTTTCATTAATTCCACTGATATTTCCAACTGAATTCAAAGTAATGATATTACTTGATGCTTTTACAGCAGTAAACTGTGAGAATCCGCTAGGATTCGTTCCATCGTAATACAGTGATGATTAGCCTTCATGCGGAAAGGAAAATAACACTCCGCAACTTGTACACGATCTTATAATCAATTCCCATCAAGAGATAGAGATTTTCTAACCGTGAACGCTTCTATTCCCATCGAAAATCATTGATTATAATTACCGTCAGTGAAATTGTGGTTGGGGCTTAGTTCAATGCAGAGACGTATTCGAAGATGAAATCGTCGACCATTTTTTTTCATGCTATTGATAATCGGCTGTGACTTTTCAAAGTTCAGGAGAATTTAAGAAATTTGAAGAAAGATTTGATATCTATCGCCAGTATTTCAATGTCGAGATATGTCATATTATCCATTCACTTTACATGGCGGTTGGCCATGGAATAATTTTCTTAGTTTCTTGTAACTATACAGGGTGATTCTTCGACATCTACATATATTTAAACAAAATATTCTTTGGAAGTTAAGACAGAAGAAACGCTTTTTTCTTATACCATTTTTTCCAACTCATAAAGATTTTATACTTTCATATTGAGCTATGCCACCTCTGGAAACATTCCACTAAAGCCTAAACCTTCGAAAAAATGTAGCAGAAATTTAATTCTGTGAATCTTTTTGAACAAATTTACATTCAGCCAAAGTAACCATTTTTTTTATTTCGCTGATATAGATTTTTTTAAATGATCAATTTCTGGGAAATTCGCATTTCACGATATTTTACGAAGAATGCTATTATTGACATTGAGAGAGTCTTCCAGGCTTATTGTCCGTGGTGTATTAGGAATTATTTCATCTAACGTTCAAATACCCCTTGAATTTCGGGTATAATTATGGAATGTAATGGTTTGTAATGGTCATAATGAAATGAAATAAAACATGTTAAGGCGCGTACAGACAAATAACGAAACATCGTATCATAACTCGGTCGCGTAACAATTGTTGTTAAGCATCAAAGATATGGTCCGTCAACAAAATAAAGGGATGTTACGGTGTTACGCTAATTGCAGCGATTAGCTTGTGTTGGGGCCACCGGAGCTATGTGCACAACTCCGACAGCAGCGCTCGAGGTGATACTCGATTTGCCTCCCTTACACTTGTATGTAAGGAAATGTAGAATGCTGGAAGCCATCAAAATTTCCCTAAAGGGAACTTCCTACCCGGAAACTGGGTTGGACATATGAGGATACTGAACCAACTGGACTCAAGCCTCTTGGCAAAACCCTCAGATGTGATGCCAATCACATACGATTTCGAAATGCCATTCGAAACGATCATTGGTGATCGTCATAGTGCAATGAACTTCGTAAATCGTATAGACAAGAAGTCATCCATATGGTATACTGATGGATCGAAAACAGAAAGGGGTACAGGCATTGGGATATGGGGACCCAAAACAAGGATATCCAAGTCCCTCGGAAGTGAACCTTCGGTTTCACAGGCTGAAACACTAGCAGTCTATACCTGCGCTCAAGAGTGCCTTCAAAGGAATCTTAAAGGAGCGCATATATATATATATCACCACGGACAGTCAGGCCACTTTGAGATCACTGGAATCATACAGCCAGAAATCTCGGCTGACATATGAATGCCGTAATACCATAAAGCAACTGGCCAGAGGCAACAAAGTGACTCTAGTATGGATACCAGGACATTCTGGTATTGAGGGAAATGAAACAGCCGACGAACTGGCGAAGAAGGCTTCAAGGCTGAAGCCTGTTGGACCTGAACCTTTCTGTGGGCTTGGAATAGACCAATACAAGAAAGCGGTCCAACAATGGGAAGCGGCAAACAAAATAACGCTTTGGAGAAATACTCCCAGACTTGCGCAAGCCAAGAGATTTGTGGAATTCTCGTCGACCTACACCAGGAAGCTCATAAAGCTGCCACGAGCTGAGCTTCGAGTAATGGTGGTCTGCTGACGGGACACTGTCGATATAAATATCATTTGTATCGCATGGGAAAGTCAGCAGATGAAACTGCAGGCTATGTGGATCGAAGGAAACCTGCATGGTATGCAAGTGAATCGCTAAGAAACACGCAAACAGATGAATGAACTCATGAACAAGAACAACATTCACAGGAAGTCGGTCTGGATCCACATGAAATAACTGCCAAGGCTCCTAAGGAGGTCGCTGGGTTCATCAACACCATTGATGGCCTCCTTAGGATTTAAATGAACGAGTTGGGTAAAGAACAAAAGATCCTTGCGGTCGAAGTTCCCGGAAGGCTGAACGAAGCCACAACGACCCCTGTTCATTATAATAATAATAATAATAATACGGTGTTACGCTGTTGAACAGTGCCGTCCAGACTTGTTACGCGACGGAGTTACGATACGATGTTTTGTTACATGTCTGTAGTTTATTTTGTTTACGTTTAATTTTTTTCATAGCAAAAATGAGTATAATTGACCAATAATGTCTCTTTCTTTATTATGTAAATAACTAGATTTGCAATCCATTCGATCAGTTTATGTAAACGTTTATTTTGATCATCACATCATTTCAAATTCATTTATTTTCCGAATTTAATTTACATGTGAGAAAAATTACTAAGACCATTTTGTAGAACGGACAACATAGCGTTGATTTCTGAACCCAAGGATGGCATAATGTACCCATTTTTGTTCTACACAGGGTGGAGGAATCACATTTCCAAGGCCACCGACTACTGTCATAAAAGTGGATTTAATTTACCTTTAACTTTTAACTTTGAATATCAAGCGAAACGTCATTTTGTGTGGTTCGAGAAGTAGGTATTTGGCCTCTTTAAATTTAAAATCTCTGTGGACCACGTAATAAATCTAGTCTAGACCTTACAGCGATATGAATCAACGTAACGTTGCAATCAACCATATAATTTTATTCCTTCCAGTTCTACAACGGATGTGGTTTGAGTTTCCATTGTTGCAAAAAGAACTGGTGGCGCCATAGAAACACACGACAAGGAAATAATGATAATAATCAGATAAAGGGGACCAGACAGGAAATGAACATGAAACGCGGTCCCTCATTTGAGAAATAAAACATTATTGATGAATCAACAGTTGAATCATGGTGAAAAAAGGCTAAAACGCTTTTTTCCAGCAGTGATTTCTTCCCGTTTTGAATCAATTTTTATAGCCTCTGACTCTTTTGTGACATGACCTTCATTCTATAGGCCAACTGTGGGCATTCACTCATTCACCTACTGCAAGATCATTTTAGCATTCATATTTAGGATTCTAAAAGTGTAGGGTAGGAGAAATCAAATTTTGATGTAGAATGAAAATCAGAGTTATCGAATTTCTGGTGACGCAGATTCTAGAAGAAAAATTCTGAATAGTACTTAGGGAAAACTCCATCGAAGTGTATCAGGTTTTAAAAAAAATTTAACGTACAAAAATCTCAGAAAAAGTTTACAATAACACACGTGCAATGCGAAGTTTTTTCGAATTCAAAGGCTGCTATCACAGCATTATTAGGAATATGTCAATATTCTCAACAAAAAGCAATTAATTGTAGTAAATGAAAAACTCGCCAATCACGAGGAACAGATGAAATTTTATAAAACTCATTTTGCTGATTAGTTGTATTTACACTCGAAATATTAGCCGAATAAAGCAGATTTTTTCATAGATATCTACCGAAATTATAGAGATGAATAGCTCTTAGTATTCGATGAACCTTTAAAACAGATTTCAACATGTTTGACTTATGTTTCAGACGTGATTTCAATCAATTAGTACAGGAGCCTCAAACAAGAATCACAAAATATTTGAAACTTTGTCAACGACTGTGATTGAAATTGATTCATTTGAAATTGTTCGAATTACCCCGACCATTGGTTTACGTTCATGCTCAAATCCTGGAAGGTCCATTATAATTTAATGGTTCATTGAAATTGTAATCCTACATTAAACAGAAATTTATTGGTAGTAGCCATGAATACCTTGTTCAATGTTGTTTAATGAAGAATTCAAATTTTAATGAAGGATTTAGTTGTAATGGACCTACTTAAAATGGAGGGTTTGTGTAAAAAATGGTGAATACAAAGAAGCAATATGGAATTAAATAATAAAAGGTCTTTATTTGATGACAACTTACCAATAATTTCATTTTTGGTTGTGAATCAGGGTTTTCTAGATGAAAGATTTCATGAGGCTAACCCGTATTCTATTTTCTGTCTTACGATGAATAATATTTCTCTCTATTCAGTGGTCTTTAACAATGCTCCAAAGACATTTTCAACTAAATTCAGAGCTTTCTTGCGAAATTTCATTATTTACATGTGTTTTTTTTTCAGATTACATAAGATGTTTTTGCAACTTACCATCGTGCGTGCACACCGGGTATATGTGCAAGTCTAACGCTGCTGGATGCTTCTTGATTTATGGGAAGTTTCTGGCCCTCCCACGGGATACCGGGAAGACATGGCTGTTTGGAACTCATCAATACCAAGTAAGTTTTACTTCTCAATGAACAGAGTGTCAATGTGAAAAGGTACCACCCTTAATATCCCTGTTCCCATGCAAAATCAGAAAAAAATGCAGAAAGATGTAAACTTTGGTTGGCAGAGGGGCATTTTATAGGGTTGGTTGCAATCAATTTGTATCAACCCTGTGAGGGTGATGAAAGCATCTCCTAAAATTTTGAACGGGAATGCGGGTTGAGTGACACCTTGTTCTGAAGATAATTCAATATATTTATTTATCGTATGGCAAAGCAACAACAGTATACATATAAGTAGGTATAAATGACAGTGACCATGAATAACAAAGTAATTATATCTAACATAAAAATAAACAGAAAAGACACATATAGATATAAGTAAAAGGTAAATTTGTGATTAAATCGCAGTCCAGTGCAGGAGTCGCATTAATAATAATAACGTCTCTGAATGTTCCCTGGTACTTCCTTAAAGGGCATTTCCGCGCAATATGCTCAACAGTTGCTGATCAGCTCCGCAGTCGCAGGCTGGAGATTGGCGGAGTCCCCAAAAATGCTTTACACTTGACATTTTTCATTATTATTTCCGAAAAAATATAAGGTTAGAATAGTTGAGAGAGTAATAGATGAAAAGAAACGTAAACGTATTAATAAAATTCTTAAAAAAAGAAAAAATCTGAATGAATAGATTTTTGACATCGACAAGAAGGAATAATAATATGGTAGCTGTATTTAAAAAAAAAGCAATTCTTGAACCTACTTCATTGCATTGATAAAACTCAGATTTTCAACATTTTTTCAGTTTTGCCAGCACCTGTTGGATAACATTTATCTTGTTCGGACTTTATATCGACGCAAAGCAAAAAACTCATTTAGAATAATTGTACTCAGTATACGGTTTTATTTATTCATTGTTTTCAATGATTGCGTAATAAAGAAAACCTAAGAATCGGATTAAATTATCCTTTAGCTTTCCAATGAACATAGCGTTTGAAAATTCAATGTTGACTTATTTTATTTTGCTCAATCTCCGTATTCGAGATCGAATTGAAATGCTCTGTTCTGGATTGATATTCATAGGAAATTTGAATGTGTTATAACCGGGACATCCTGATTTCATAAAAATCAGGATTCTTGAAACTTATTCATCGACAGAAAAAAATCATTAAATGGGAAGTGTTGAGCTTGGATGGATAGGGTTGGTTTGAATTAGAGTTAGTTCAATATTTTCAAGATGGTTAGATAAAGTTAGGTAAGCTTGTTGAGGTTATGTTTTATCTAGTTAGATCAGGTTAGGAAGGGTTGGTTTAAGTAGCGCCAAGTCAGCCGGTGTTCCAAATTTCTCCCCGTTTTTTCTGGGTTATCTGTGGAATTTTCCTTTTTGTTTAATTTTATCCTTATTGCTCATTTATGTTGTGAATTTCAAAGTATAAATCACAGATCAGCGTGTAGAAGCAGGTGGGTTATCTTGTAAGAAATAGTATCCAGAAGTTTTCAGCAGTCTGTATTCCAGATGTTTTTCGATACCTTCCATGACACTGCAAAAGAAAACGTAGGGGTAATTTTTCACGATTTTCTGGACTAAGACCTAGTTGCGTTTTTTTCATGTCAATAAAGCTAGTGTTGTTTCAGACCCCCATTTCCCCCAAGACGTGTTCCTTCATATCATCCTCCACATATTCCGGGCAATACCTGTCACAGTTTCAATTGGAGTCTTGAATCATGTAACTTTTTCTGACTGCCACTCCTTGGCGCCTGTCTCTCAAAGGTCTCCGCAAGGAAAACGGGAAATTTTCAATTCCTGATTCATGCATTATAAATAAACTGTAAAGGAACAATAAATATCAAGTATCCGTTCTAAAATTAGAATGGACAGTGAATCATTAAATTGCAGAATGGTTACAACTCGCGAATACGTAGTTTGAAAAAAAAAAGCGTGTGGCGAAACAGCCGATGGAATCGAGGTGTTCAAGGCTTAATTGAGCGATTAGACGCTGCGAGTTAAAAAGCGCAGCATTTTGGCGCCACAATTGTTTACAATCTATAATTTATTCCTAGTTTATATTGAAATTGAGTAGAATATTCTTGAGAAGTCGCGGTGCAAGTCAGTCGAGCGTGATGCACGTGGACATGGGCGTTTTGATCTACAAGTTTGCAGTGGCGGACCTGAGATTCTACTTCTGCTCATACAAGGTTGTTCTTAATGTCCCGTATTTGCTAGGCCCAAAACTTCTGATAGGAGAGTCATAGAGTGCTCAAATATTCTTCATTATTTTCTTTATACCCTCCTAGGATTTTCCAGGCTAAGAGAAAAGCCTTATCCTATAACACATCGATAAGAAACTTTTAATTTTCCACAAAAAGTGGTTCTTTTGAATGTCTACGAAAAGATATCAACTAGATGAAATTTTTTCGGATTCTAGATAAAAAGGTTGATATGGTAAATCGTCTAAGTATACTTGATTGATCGCTTCATGCCTGCAGGAGAGTTCAAAACAGTGCATAAGTAAGAAGTTTGCAATGTCAGCTTTCAGTTGAAATCTCAAAAAAAAAAAAAACGATTTCACCATGTGAAGTCTGTGGGAACTTTGAACTCGATTATCTCCTCTTAGAAGCGATCAATCATGTATCTAAGAAAATTAACAATAACTAGAATCCGAAAAAATTATAGCTAGTTGTTATATTTTCTTTTACATATAGAAAAATCAGTTTTTCTAGTGTATTTTGAATTTTTTTATCAATTCATCATGAGATAGGTTTATCCCTTACCTCAGAAAAAATTCATTGAAAAATATTTGGGCATTCTATGACTCTCCTATCAAAAGTTATGAGCCTCGCAAATACTATAGACTTCATTGTGAACCATCCTGTATACCTGTCTCCATCGGTGTTCGGTACATTAATTCACTAATTTCAATGTCCTTTAGCTGAATGGTCATTATTGTAGTAATTGGGTTCGCGGTGAGCTGCAATTTTGAGTAGAGTTAACTGTGTATCACTCATTTATTCATTTTAATAAATTGTAAATTCTATAAAAATTTAATGAAATTATATCGCCTTGCACAGAAAACATTAACACCAATTCTTGATCAGACAATACAAACGCTTCCTAAAATCGTCAATGAATGGAAAAAAAACTGAATGGACATTGCTTGAGTGTCTAGTCAACCATACGACTTAGCACTGAAAATGGTGCTATGAAATCGGGTAACTAATTCTGAAGGTTAAATTAGATCTTGTAGCAAGGTGAGACGCATTAAAATCAAGAAGAGAAAGTCTTAATGCTGATCAATCAATCAATCAATTTATATGCAAAGGTAGCATCAGCAATTCCACTTCTTGACCTTGAACTCGTGAAATTCAACTCGTTCAGTAATAAGTGATACATATTGAAACAAAAAGTACCTAGCTGAGGTTAGTGCAACGGGATACCATACTGTTCTGCGTTTGATAAAAGAGGTTAATGAAAAACCTCAGCAGAAAGACAGAGAGAGAAACAGAGTCATCACCAATCTACCCGAAATTTTTAATCTGAATTATTTATAATAAATTATATTTTTTCAAATTATTTACCGAATTCAGAAAATGCATTCGTTACTTCATGTATAGCCTCGAAACCGCCTTAAAATTTATAAAAGTACAGAAATTTCAAAAACTTTCTCTGAACAGACGCAGATATGTACCTATGTATTTATCGTGATATGGATTCCACACCACACCCATTGTACTGAAGTTTACTGAGTAAAAGACAGAAATATTCTGATACTGTAAAGACTTAAAATTTGAGAATCCCCTGCAGTTGCGCAAATGAAGACCCAAATGCTTCACACATGTTTTCGAAAGCTTGCAGTCAAACAGCTAGCCCAAGTCATTAATTTCAATAACCATTTTTATGGACGAATTCATTTGGTGACAGTTTTCTAGAGTAACTCATTACCTTACATTACTCGATTTTAGAGTTCATGAAGAATTTGGCATCATCTGCAAAAAGGTGCCTACGAAGGAGTTCATTGTATATTGTTGATGAACACGTGAAAATTGTAAATCTCTTGTGGCTTTCGATTTCTTTTCTCGAATTGGTTTCACTAGTCACTAGACTATCACTTATATGTTGGAAATTCTTGATGAATTAATACTCGCGCAATCGTTAATTCGGATGCTGATAACTGTTAATAGTATGCACATTGAGGAAAGGTTTCATGTTTAAAGGAAATGCAAAAGCATACCCTCAAAGTACAAAGTAAATGGTACAGTTTTCCTGTGAATATACACATTGTGACGAATTGTTTATATCTCGTTTCAAACTTATTGTCATCAGAGGATGCCATGACATTCCAGTCGTTACTTCATTTCTAGTTACGAAAAGGAACTAAAATGCTAAATATATATAAATATATATTTTAATCTATTTATTTATTGCTAGCTGTCCCGGCAGACTTCGTACTGCCCCAATTGACAAATTTTCAAACTTGCTTCAATTGCAAAAATGCATATAGCTAAGATGACGACTTTACATAACAGCCACATTATTTCATTGTGGATTAAGCATGGAAATTCAGGATTGATAATGAAATAATCGTGGAATGCTTCAACATGAAATCATCCAGCCTTTCGAGGAACTCCATTATAGAGATAACATTTATTTAAAAATGGAAACTTCATTCTCTATGGTGACTCTTCAGCATGTTGCATTCTTGATGAATTTTGAAAGTTCTAGCTCTGTGCTATTTTTCCCAACATTTAGGAAGGAAAAGAATAAAGCTGAAATAACTTTACACTTGCATAGCCTGAGTTGTTGAAACAAAAACAAAATATTTTTCGAAAAGTTAATTTATAGGGAACATTATATATATAATGAGATATAATCACCAATTATTGGATCTATTTAGTACATGGGGAACTTCTATATGACAATCATAACTCTTCTGTGCAATTTGTGAATCGTTTGATAGTATTTAATGTTATAATTAATAGATCACTTTATACTTGTATTGATTAATACTCTCCATTTCATGACTCCTTAAATTATATACCCAATATTAATTTCGATTGAAATTCGGTTACTTTTCGTGCAGTTCGAAAACCATATCAGCACCCCAGAGGTAAACTGTGTTGAGTCACAATATCAAAATTAGACAAAAGAGAGATTTTTCAAACTTCGATTATTGTTTCAAAGAATGTTTACTGCCATTATTTGGCGACTTGATATACCTAGGGAGTCAAAAATATGCTCCAATAACTAGAATTTACTAATGTGAATCCAATATTGTAGAAAGTTCGTGTCTGAAAAAAATGTGACACACTTTACCTCTGAGGTGCTGATATACAAACTGATATATTCAGTTTTTTTATTTTAGAAGAAATAACGTCTCTTTGAAGGTATAATCATGTGGAATAGGTTTCTTTCCACTGCTAACTAAATGCGATCAATTGAATAGGTACTAGCTGAAAATACTGCTGAATCCCTGAAAAACTCTCAGTAACACCGATACATTGCCTCACGTTTCCTTGCGGTTAGGCGAGAGGTATCTTTATGAATTCCAGCCATTTTCAATTCGGTAAGACTTAAGAACTACTCAAATCCAAAACTAATTTGTCGAGTTTTTCATAAACTCCAACCTAAATCCTGCAACTTCAAAAGTGGCTGATGGGATATTACCAACATTATTTCAAGTTTCCATAGCCTCCCGAGATGCCAATAATTCTGAAACGGACTATATTTACCACGATGAACATCAACATTGATGAGATATGAGATATCCCATTAGAGTCCAATTATTACTCATTCTGAATCTATCCTGAGATGGTCTTTACTTCGCTACAAAGAAGTTGAATTTTCAAATCACGAAACTTAATGAGTCGATGAAAACCAATTCTGCTAGTTTTGGCCTTGTTGAGCGTTGAAATGCTCGCAAACCGCAGTGAAGGTGATGACGGATGGTTAAATCTTCTGTTCGGAAATAGATTCTGAAATGAATTAACGGTGTTTGTAATCTTGAAGTAATAAACTCAGCTTTATTCTTGTATACCGCTTCGCACAATACCTCGATGTTTGCGGTACCAACTGCACAGTAGGTCCTGGTCCCTGAAGATATACAGGGTGTCCATCTGAAAACGAAAAAGAACCGTTTACTGGCGGATTGGCCACATTCATTGAAAACGACGAGACAGGTCGATTTTCGTTTGAAAGGGGACACTTTTTGACGGATAATTTTTAAGTGAAATAGCCTATCCCTGAACGCAGCGGATACCACCCTCAAATTTTAAATAAGGAATATAGGTGGTGATATACCTCATATCAAAGATTCTTACGCTTTCGAAGCTTTCTATTTGTGAAAATCGGATTGAATTTGACTAATTAATAGAGGGTCGTAATATTACAGGAGAAGATATTCTGATTCATGATGAGATATGAATGTTTTCATGAAATTGGGATTATTATTTTTTTTGTTCGTTTCAAAACCATGGGTTCTCAAAAAATTTTTCGGAAGTGAAATAGCCACCGCTTATAGTCCAGCCATTTGAATCTAAATACGTAAGTCAAAATCGCGGAATTCAAGATAATTGGCTGTATAAGCCCTATAAACCTGCATTCTGACAGCCCAAAACTTGTCTCAAAACGTCTGTAGAGTGGCTGCGTCTATAAAATTCTGAGGGTCAAAGGACAAAAAATCGCCAGTTTTCCCCAAATATCCCCGTATCTTTATCTATGTATTACAAATATTGTAGGGGAATAAATTCTCTACACTACAACATTAGTTTCGAAAGTATTTCTGCACTGTGATCTGTTTTTGAGATAGAGAGCAGTGAGCAGTAAGCGCCCATCTCAGTCGGTAGTCTCGTTCAAATATATGTCCTTTATAAACATATTATTATAAGTAATTTTTAGTTTTCATTAACTTTTTCATTACAATTTAAAAATTTTATCCTTATTAAATATCTTTTTATACAATCAAAAATTTCACAGCAATGAAGAAAATTAAAATTAGAACTTTTATTTTTGTGATCAATCTTTTTCTTTAGTTCATCGATCGTATATGTGAAGAATGATATTTTCAAATAAAAACATGTATGAAAAATAAATTTTTGTTATTTAGGAAGTTATTTGTATGAATTTGGCTAAAATCAAAATATAATGGATATGTTTTACTTAATCAATGAGAAAAGTTATAAAATATAATAAAAAGTTAATGAAAAATAAAAATTATTTATGATAACATATATTCATTAAAAATTTTCAAAAATTAAAGGACATACCAATGACTTGATAAATATTCACTGAAACCAAAGACTTGGTGGTTATATGATGATATTTTTGTGACGTAGAAGCATGAGAGAGAAGAATTAAACAAGTGATCATATTAATTACAGAGAAAATACCATAAAATTATTAATGGAATTAGAAAAGAATAATAAACTCTTTTTCTTAGATGTTTCAATGATGAAAAAATTCTCAAATTATTATGAAACATCACATACTGATAGATATCTAAATTTTCATTCTAATCATCAAATGAGTGAATTAACAGGTATTATAAAAGCAAATTATGATATACGTAATTCAATTTCATCTACGCCTAAATTTTCAAATTTTGAACCGACAAGTCGAAGCAACTCGAACGACTTGAAACTAAGCAATATGAACCTAACATGAATTTCAAAAAGCACCCAAAAGCTCCTCATCAAGATCAAAAGTCAGTGATTTTCTCGATATGTTTTCACGGACGACGTGAGTTTAATCATTTTGAACTAATTTTATTTTGTCAAAGTGATAGAGTTGTACCAATCTCGCCAACTATGAATTATTTTCGAAAACATTAGACCCGAGATATTCGATTTGAACTCAAATATTCCTTCACGCGTGGGTGTTAATGTAGATCTCGAGATCTGCCTTCAGTTTATCACGGCTGCTTTAGCATCTAGAGGCCGCTATATGTTCGATGTAACGTATACTATGTTTGGGTTTCTTTTCTACCATAACAAGGCGATCGTGATTATAATTTGAACAAATAACTTTTCTCTTAGACGTGGTTAATAATTTACATTTTACAGCGATCGAAGGTGCCCACGCAAATGTTGTAACAAAGGCTTTTGCACTTCCCGCCCTTGTTGCCTTAGGAGATTCGATCTTCCAGATTTGAAACTGCATTCTTGCAGAACACTATACTTTCTTCGATATCTTTTAGCATTGCGAGTATTTCAATCAATCATTAATAGGTATCTGTAGTAGGTATTAAGTAAATCGGCAGGTTTTTCGTTACTTTGTTATCATTAGTTATACCACTAGTGATTGAATTTTTGCTATAAAATTGTCATAACTCAACTCAGCTGCTTCGAAATACTATAAGTGGTATACGAATCCGAAACTCTGTTGAGTTCTGAAATAAAAGACAGACTTGTGAATTGAATTCAAGAACGAAGTGAAATGTCGATAACTTTAAAAAAGTGGAAAACATTTAACATTATCATTCGAATGAATTTGACAATAATAAATTCAATACAAGAAGGTAGCCCAAACCCGCGGGGTTATATTTCATTGTAAAACGCTAGTGTACACTGTATCCCAGTTTGGTTGAGCCTGCACTATATCTCAGCTATTATTAAAGATAGAGACATGCGGTTTTCATGACTCTGTATCACTTTTTCGTGAAACTTTCGAAACCACAAACAGAAATATTCCAACTATTGAAATACACAAATACACGGGAAAACGAAGATGTCAATAGCTGCACGCAGGAATACTCCTAGAAACTTGCCGGACTTTGTACAAGGCTCTCAGGAAAAATAGCTCGATAGCCCTCAGCAACATATGACTAATCTGATATCCACAGTATGGGTACGCGTATTCAAATCTGAATAGATGCTAGGAGGGGTATACTCTTTATTCAGTAGAATTTTGTTTATCATTTCCCAAAGACTCCATTTTGTAAATGCATGTGTTTCTTAAGAATATTCTTTTTCACTTCCAATAATAAGATAATACTCCAATTATATTGAAGAAGAAATTGCTTCCTGAGATCAAGGGTGATGCAAAACTTTTGAATCTGTATGTATTTGATGAACGATGAAGAATCTGTCACCAATAGTTAATTGGACGAAACTTTTCCCATATTTCCGAAAACTAGCCAAAAAATGGCTTACTTATCGAGAACAAGAGTAATTCTTTCATAATTGAGATTCCCAGATTTTCAAAACCCTTCAGTAGGTACTTTTCTCGATTCGCGAACTCACCTAGTTATATAGTATAGTGTAGTCTCTGAAGCGTACCCTCTATAAATTTTACCTGTGACGTTCTCTTCTGGAAGCGTTTCGATCCGACAGGACGGATAATATACGATACACAACACTAAATTTGACAACACTGAGTATAACCTTATCGTCTGAAAAAAATCCCAACATTTTGTACAATTGTAATATTCATTATCAGCATTAGCAGATCTATTTTGACTAACCATAGTTCGCGCTGTATTCAAACCAATTAACTATCAATATTTGTACTCTAATTATGTTGTGACTCATATCTGAAGTGGTTGTAATCACTGCTTATCTATATTCTTTATCCAATGTGTTTCATTCCTACCGAATTCAAAAGTGTGTATCATTTCTCGATAACAACCGTTATGAACAATATCTTTCTTAGTGGAATGTTGGAAGTTCTTGCAATTTAATTGAGGTTATTTTATACATTGGATGATCTGCTTTGTGAGTGATAGGTATCAATCCGTTGAAGATTATCTTATTGTGCATCATAGCAAAGCAACTGACCTCTTTTTAGTAATTTATTGGATGTTTCAGCTATGTGGTAGTCTTAGGCGAGATGCCAATTTTGGTTCGCTTGGTCCACATCAATCATATAAAACTAATCGAGAGCGGAATATTAAAAATAAGATGTTCATTATCTTGAAAATGCGGATTCTCCTGGAAAAAAGTAACTTGAAGTGGATAGGCGGTGAAGCTGAATGTCCTGCCCTCCTAAAAAATGTCCCAAAATCTGCACACTACTGTACTTCTAATTTATGGCGGTATTTCGCCTTTAATCTGTAGGCTACGATTGATCTGTATGTGACCGTCACTTGCTTACCGATTCGTAAATAAGGGAATTCTTAGTTCGAAAATATCACTGTTAATAACATAGTTACAAGAATAATTTCGGAAATACATTATTTACGAATCTGTAATTCGGCCACATACATACTAATACTGCGCTACAGATTCTCAACCTACAGATGAAACAGAATACAGCCATTAGTCATCAAAATAGTCATAACCATCAAACATACAATACAACTCTTATATTTAATTTTTTATAGGCAATTATTAATATCAAAAATACTCCCAGCCTTGAAACAATTTTAGTTTTAGACGGTTAACCGTTAACGCCTGGCTCTAATTTCATGATAATCGAAGTTAACTTTTCAATTCATCAGTTTTACACACAATAGTACAATTTCCGGAAATTTTGCCTAAACTTGAGTTTGTGAGTCGAATTTCCAACATAAATCAACAAAATTTACTTTAATAAATGCTGCCCAGCAATACTTATATTCTTATATGTTCAACTGTCACTCAATACGAATTCCATTCTCGATAATTTTCCATTTATTTCTATTTTTTTTTCTAGAGAAACACAATGTATGAAGGACTCTGAAACAATGAAGATGTCATCGAAAAAGAGTAGTTCATCAAAACATAATATACACTGCTGTTATCAAGATATGTGCAATCACATGGATAGCGCTCAAACGAAATTCTTCATCAACAGCACCTTCCAAGGTTAGTGTAGAGTGATCTCAAGCTCTTTAGAATTAATGAGATAATAGCCGTAAGATCACCAAAAATTTCATATAAATTATCATTGTAAAAGTTTTTTCATTCGTTAAGGTCCAATTGTGAGAAGAGAAAACATGAACAATCATAGGCCCATTAGTTACTCAAATTCGGAGGTTTGGTTCAGAGCAGCCACCATTGCAGTGCCAATATGTGGAGCAGTCATTCTATTTGTACTTATCGCATTAGCCATGAAGATTCTCAGAAACGAGAGGCACAACACACTTAATTCCAAACTTGGGTAAGTAGAATCTCAATTTGACTGAAAACAGTAGGGGATTTAGAAAAAACTCAAGGGGAAGGGGGGGCGCCAAAAAAAATCTTGAACTATTTTTACTTTTATCGTTATAAAAATACAATCATTGTCTTTATGTAGGCTCCTCAAGGGAGGGGCGCGCGTCCCCTGCGTCCCCCTTCTGTATCCGCCACTGTATACAAATCAAACCAGAAAATGTTTTTTCTTCATAACCAGTTATCGAGTTTTTTTTAATTCTGAATATCTTCTCTTACAGTCCTTCAATTTACATCCCTCATATGCCTTCAAGAGAAAAGTACTGCTACCATCACTATGATTACCTAAAGAAGCAAATTCCAAGAGCACACAACCCAATCTACAGACCGACAACTGTGGAGATGATTCACCACCAGAGACAAGTCGAAGCTCCTTTGCTGATTCAGAATGAAATAATTAATCAACAAAATAGATGTAAGAATGAAAATAATGCAAAATTAAACCAATTACACTGTGATCCCCTGAATGAATATTTGAATATTGAGGGAAAATCTATCATATTGGATGTCGAAAAGGAATGCACCAAGGAACCCCAGAATAACATCAACAAGAATATAAACGAAGAAGAAAAATATTCAGATATTAAATATGGGGACAAGAACTATGCCAAAAGTAGGTCTATGGTGTAAACTAAATCATGTTTTAAATCTTCTACGTGAAGTTGATATGCAAGAAAATGTTTAAATATAAAAGTATATAAAATTTCAAGAAACATTGATTAACATAGTTTTAAAAAGACTACCAAGACTTGAAACTGATTGGTTTCAATAATTTTATATATTTCTCAAACATATCTCGTTTTATCAACAAGAAAGGGAAAAGACAGTTGTGAAGAAATTCTAACTGTTAATTAGAAATCAAATAAGACGAAAGAGATCAATCTCATTTCTCTTATTAGGCTGTGAATATTTTTGTAAACTGCCATTGCGTTGTTATTGAAGAAATTTTCTTCTAAAAAATTTATTTGTGATTTTTGGGTTTCGGAATATGAAACCTGAGTTACTAACAAGAATATTGACTGCTCAATTCAGTTATTGTAAATACTAACAAATTCCAATATGTAAAATACACCTATTTTTATGGAATCTCAATCTGTACCTAGTAATATATATGTAAGTATTCTCTCTATGATATATATATATGAATTAAATGTAAATTTCTGAATATTATTTATTAATCATTCCTGTTCAGAAACGTTGTATAATTGTGTATAAAAATTTTAGTTATTATAACAATTTTTTAAATGTGCTTTTGAAAATATATAGTTTTATACCATTAGTTTGAATTTTTCCTGGTGTTTGAATCCAAAATATATAACAGTCTAAGGGCCGCTTGCCACTACACACTGTATTCGGAACTAAAATGAGTCCTGAGTAACAAATCAGATGCGCGCGCATCTGATTTTTTATTTTTGACTCGGTACTCAATTTCTGCCCGAATTTAGTGTAGTGGCAAGCGGCCTAACAGGGTATTTCATGTTTCACGAATGATAATACAGGCTGTAACGCGTGTATTAAAAAACAAAATGGAAAAAAAAGATCCCCCATTAACAAAAGGGTGACCAGCTAGCTCACAAGGGGTTCTTTACCCTCGATATGAAATTAACTCTCAATGAATTGGAATGAATAGGCGCCAGGTAATTTAAATGCCAGATCACCTGCTAGTTTATGAAATTACCAAATCTGAAGTGGACTTCTTTCTTTCCTTATGAAGATGTGAACCTGGGAGATAATTCAAAATAGAAGAATTAGCTAAACCTATATTAATTTTTGTATTTACAACCTTTCTTTACTATATATCCTCTAAATTTCTTATTCACTAATTACTAACTTAAACTACCTAGCTTTTTATGTCAATGAACAGGATCCAGTTATCACTCCTAAGTGAACAGTAATAAGGTTAACGCGTTCTCCCGTTATAAATGGAAGAAAAATAAAAAAAACCCTGAAACATTACAAATTCTTGTCGACTCTCCTTTCACAAAAACTTTAACTTACCCTTGATGTTGAAGGGATTCAATATATTTGGATGACTAAAAATCCTCTTCTTAAGAGTATTAATCAAGTTATACAGAAAAAAAAGACTTGAGTAATTCTAACGAGAGTAGAAATTTAAAATCCCTTTACGGTTAACTTTAACGCTTAGATATTTCTCTCTCAGTCACCAAATTCAGATTAATTCCGGTTTTTAAAACGTATGGAAAGGAGAGCTGACAAAAAATTTGATGTTTACGGCGCACAATGAATGGGCTCGAACTCTGATGTCCAAATTTCAAAATCCCGCGAGAATTCAAACGTTACAAGGCTTTCAGGGCAGATGCAGGACATTTTAGGAAGTCTGAATCAGTGTTCGAAATATGTCCTAAGTATATACTTAAAAGATACAGAATGTTTTATGTATTTTATCAAAATCTTTCAATTGACATAACTCTTGAACGTCTTTATGGATTTTCATGAAAACTTCAAGAGATGGACAAAGGAAAACGACTAATATTCGCTCATAAGAACGTGTGGATAGCGCAGGTCCGGACTGAGAAAATTATAATTTTTATTCCACATCTTCTAAAACACCCTGTACATCAAATTTTGAAAAAGCGAAATTCTCCTCCGAATCTACATTAAATACTCTTTCAAGTATTGGCGATAATAGCACACTTCGTATCCCTATTTCATGTATCATTGAATATCGAGATTTCTCAATTTTTAATTGAGACGGAACGGTGAATCACCGAATAATGCGTAAATTCATATTGGGTGAATTAAATTTCTCAAAAACGTGTCTTCAGGAATGCACTGCATCTCATTCCACCCGAATACACAAATTTGGTTTTTTACATTACCAAAATTTTTTTGAAAACATTTTTTCCCCAAGTTCAGAAATCAGGTCATGCTCATTCTCAAACTATTCATCTCAAAAATTATTTTTTCCGCGAAACCAAAAAAAGATGATAGCAGAACAACTCATAAAAGTAAATTAATATGAGAATGTCATTTGGTTTCGAAAACCCATACTTTTTGCTCTTGATATTGAATGTGCTGAAGCTTTCATCAACATGTCTGGTCGATTCATTATCTCCGGCAATAGATCGTTGCCTTTCTGCCACACTTCATATTGTAGCCTTTTTCCTTCCAGAGTAATAAAATTGCCACCACTGTATTGATTGTCTAATTTATTTCAACCAAGTAAAACAATAATTTATATTTACAAATTATTCTAATTTATTTACACAATTTATTCTACGACGTTTCGACCTTTATTTCTGGTCTTTTTCAAGGCTAGAAATAGAAAACTTACATTGAAAATTTTTCACAGTAACAAACAAAGATAAAAATTAAAATTATTATTATAAAAGATGACAAATGAATCAAATAGGAGGACAACAAAAACCTACCTATTCACATTAGGTAAAGCCCTTACGACATAATGAGTAGACATAAAACTGTATCATCAAATTTTTCTTCTCTGTGGGTTGTATAACCATACTAAGTCTTCTACATTGAAACCACCTTCTGTAGCTTTGCTGTCATAACGTGTCTTCACTCGGTCACTAGCTATTCGGATGTTCTGTCTAACCCTTTCGTGGATGTAGTGTAGCCTTCCTTTCAAGTTGCTCACGTAATCTTCTCCAGCTATCTCCAAACTCTAGGTCACAAGGCAACCTTATTTCTCGGCCGAACATAACACAGGCTGATGTCTCTCCGGTGGATTCTTGCACTGACTGTAGGCCATGGTGAACATATGATGGTATCTATCCCAGTCTCTTTGACGATCCGAGACCACTTTAGAGGGTAAATACCTGTATTTACCCACAATGCGGTTCATTTTTTGACCATACCATCTGACTGGGGATGGAGTGCTGTCGTCTTCGTCTTCTTGATTCCGAGAAATTCACATACATTCTGGAACAAACTAGACTCGAAATTCCGTCCTTGATCGGAATGTAACTCGAGTGGCACACCAAACCGGCTGAACATCTCCTTAATCAAAACTTCTGCTACTGTAGAGGCTTCTTGGTTTGGAATGGCATATGCTTCAACCCACTTGGTGAAATAATCCATTGCCACTCGTTCCAAGGAACTTCCCACGTTAAACTGCTTCATTGGCGCTCTACTATATCGCCTCGGGCCATTCGATGAAGCACATGCTCGGCATTTCTGGCACCAATCCTTTAACGTCTTCTTTGCAGTGAACCCAGTAAAAACGTTCTCTGACTTTTTCTAACGTTTTCTTGATGCAAAAATGCTCACCTGAAGTTCCATCGTATAATTTTTCTAATATTTCGGGCACACGACTCTTAGGAATTAACAGTTGTTTTCTGACTATGGTACCTTTGTCACTTTCGGTCGTTCTTAATCATAATTCCTTCCCTTCCACTTTACTGCAGTGGACATGGTCTCCTAGACAGTGTGGGCGTTACCATGTGTCTTCCCTGCACGATGTTCAATAGTGAAATTATATTCCTGCACTCTCTCTATCCTTCTGGCAAACTTGGCCCTCTAGATTCTTGAATTGTAGAACCCACTTTAGAGCGGCATGATCTGTCCTTAGAAGGAATTCGCGGCCACACAGGTACTTATAGAAATGTTCCATAGATTTGACTGCAGCCAGAAGCTCTCTCCTTGTAACGCAATAGTCAAGTTTGAGCTTTGACAGGACCTTGCTGAAATATCCTATAACTTTTTCTTGAACATTCTGAATTTGGGATTCTTCTTCTTCAAGTTCCTTGTCTTCTTCGAACGTTGCCAATCATTAGCGCTAATTCTACTCTGTCAATCGCTTTTCTGAAGAGGCTAACTGTAGTTCCGCCATACCATTGTTTCAAGTTCTTCAACCACGATGTTCTCCGGGCCCTCTTCTTCCCTTGATTTACCTTCTATTATCAACTTGAGGAGTCTGTATTTATCATTTCTGAGAATGTGTCCAAAATACTCCAACTTTCGTATTTTAATTGTCGACATAACTTCTCGAACTTTCGACATTCTCGTAAGCACATCCACATTGCGCACGGCCTAATATGGCCGTATTGCTTTCGTCTGTGACGGCGTTTTTCTCCGGGTTGCGATTTGCACCTACCACTCTCTTTCCAAGCTTACTCGGGCGCCACTTGCGATAGGTATAAGGTCGCAATTCCTTACATCGCTCACAATTGTCCACCTGGGTAGCTCTTCTACAGTTGGAGACAAGGTTCGACTCAATCTGGGATGGTAGCGATTGAAATGTTTCTGTTTCTTTCACTGAAGAGAAGCGACTCTTTGCTAAATAAATAAAATTCAATTCGACGAGACACACTATATTGTCAAATATCAACACTAATTTCACATACAATGCTGCAACATACCGACGGTGCTAAAATGAAATGAATGAGTTAGCGAGCAGCAAATGTACGGAAAATAGCTACAAAGGACACATAATGGAAATGACGGACTGGTGAGAATGAAGCGAGGTGAGAAGGCGGCGTATGTAAAACGGCTAAAATGAGTGATTTGAAAGCAGGTTAATATGGGAGCGGCAGCCAGCAACTTAACTATCTTTACTACAAGTGAAAAGCATACAAAGTGACGGGTGAAAAGCGGTACACACGCTGTCTATCCGTCATAAACTCTCCTGTCCTGCGCGCGCACGGGGTCTACCGTCCCCTCCCCTCCTGGCTCGAAGAGTCCTGCCCAGTATCCCTAGACAGGCGCGAGATAACCAGGACTCGCACATCGGCATATCTGCCAAAATGGAGTTCGAATAAACGTAGTGAAATACACTGGCCAGATGACAGCAACAGTCGGGGAATATAGGGCAACTTACTCCATTCCTCAAAGATAAAAAGTCCGTTCAGCTGTCCCACTGAGGTAGACCCACAAGAAGGAGCACTGAAACCGGCTCTACTTGAAGGATAGAAGATTATCAACTCAATGATAGCTCGACCACCAGGGCCTTAACGTAGACCACACGAAGAAATACTGAGCAACAGTAACCTAGGTTGGGATTTTATTGGCGCACTCGCCAAAATGAGTTGGGGAAACAGAAGATGCTAAATATCTGGCAAGATGGTAACCGCACCCGGAAATTAAGACACTGGCCCCTCTTTCCCCAAGATTGAAGAGTCCGCTCAGCGGTCCCACTAAGGTGGACCCACAAGCAAGGACCACTGAGACCGACTCTACTTGAGGGATGGAAGAGTATCAACTCAATGATAGCTCGACCACCAGGGCCTACGTAGACAACGCGAAAGATTGCTGAAAACCAGTAATGTACGGCAAAAATTATGGATTTCGACCCTCTATCGCACAGCACAGGAAAATCTGCCGACCACGTAGACATGTGAATAAAATGGATCTTACCAATCCTATGGATTTCTTGTTCCAGCACACCACTCGGGTTTCATTTCACTCGTCGGGAACACTGACATTACTGTCTTTCGACCGTCGAACGTTGAAACTCCCGTCGATATAGCTACGAGAATGCAAATTCTAGCGCACACCGGCAATTAGAATTTAACGTTCGGAAATAGGGAATATTAAGCTCGGAATCGGGTTAAACTCTAAGACAATTCTCGAAAACTCTCCGATTGAAATCGCCGCATTTATAGGTTCGGTTGGATGGCGAAAATTTCGAGTCTCGAAATTAGTCGAAACAATTGCCATCCTGCACGAAAAAGTCATATGGGATTGTTAACGTCGCCGACATAAGATTTTCTACATACGCAGGAATTTGAAATTGGCTTGTTGGATTTTCACGATATGAAACTCGAAACAATTTTTCCCTTGAATTTAAAATTGTTGGAAAATATACAGGATGATTACAGGAACAAAGTTCAACTCGCCACAATACGAAATTAGAAATAATTTCGTGTTTGAATTCGGAATAGTTGGAAAATATGCAGATTGTTTTAGTGACGAAGTGTGCTTCGTTACACAATATGAACTTTCCACTCTCCTGGAGATAACTTAGGGTCCGTGGTTAGAGCCTGCTTCAGTCCATTGAAAGCATCCTCACATTCCGCATCCCATCTGAAGTCTCTTCCATCTTCCGTGAGTCACGTTAATGGCTTCGAGATATTGGCGAATCTGAAAACGAAGTTCCTATAGTAAATGCACAATCCGAGAAAATTTCTTACTTAGTGCTTGTCCCCGGTTCTGGTCACTCTCGCAAGACCTTGATCACGTCTTCCAAAATAATCACCGAAGAATGGTTTCCATCAACCGTTCGAAAGTCGCAAGTGCATTACAAAGGCCAAAGGCATTACGGTGAACTGCTATAATCCTGTCCTAATGGTAAGCCTTCTTCTCCCTGTCTTTATAATAATAATAATAATAACATCTTTATTGTTTGTATCACCCAAAAAATACAGCATTTACAATTTCACTATTATAATAGTTTTTAATTCAGGGATCTAATTTCGCTCTTCAAGTCTAGTGTGGAGACTATCTTGAGCCAGAAAGCGTGTCCAAAGTGTCGTCGATTCTCGGGATGGGATAACAATCCTTCTTAGTGACTTCGTTCAGCCGACGGTAATCGACACAAAATCTGGTGCTACCATCTTTCTTCTTCACTATAACTTGTAAGATTATGATTTAGCTAGTCAGAACATAAAACCACCTTACATTTTTATGAGATAAAATGAGATAATATGCTTCTACTCTGGCTAATGATAATCAAAACTTGAACAGTCGAGATTTATTCCTCTCTGATGACAATAGCTATTTTCAATTTCTGCTATTACAAATTGAAACATCAAAACATGAAGACAAGAATATCTACAATTCTGAACAATTCGTTAGACACTTCATTCATGAGCGTTCTTCGTTCTTAGTTAACTTATCTTATCAGAATAATGCCAGGTAAGGGAAGTGATTATCCCTCGATTTCTTCTAGAGTTGAGATGCAGTGGTTCTTTTCCAACTAGAATGATGATTCTTCGACTTCTCACAGCTCTTCCAAAGCTGAAATTCTCAAATCTCCAGAAGATGTTGTTATTCTTCCAGAAAGAATGGCGTTACAGGAGGTGAAGGTTTAATTCCCTCCAAAGAAAGGCGTTGAAGGTCTAATTCCCTCCAAAAGGGAAACACAGGCACAGATAAATCGAGAAATTGAAAATCAGAGGATCAAGGAATTGCGAAATGTTCAAATTCAATCAATCAATTCTAACATAGATAAACTGATCTAGAAGGAAAGTTGATTCATCAGATGGTTGAGGAAAATCAGATGGCACTCCATTCAATTCTCAAAATGACAGAACCCAAAGCGTGCTACTCAACTACTTCACTTCACATGAAACAAACTAACTATTAGCAAAGATGAAATGGTTGTCTGACTAACTTTGTACTCACCGATGATTATTAATCGCCACAGATAATTTGGTTCATCCGAGAATGAGAGAACAAAACCACAGCATTTTTTGATGCAGTGCGAAAATGACGTGATATCAAAATGGCCTCGTCGATCGTCTACCAGAGAACTCACAGGACTAGCTTTGCGACGTGGCATTGGCAGGGACCGAGCTCTTCGGCTGATTCCCGATCCGAGACGCTCCGAAAACTCCCGAAATTTGAAATCGGTAAATCATACCGTTACAAACTACAGGTGATGACCAAGGACTATCTGATAGTTCTGTTATTCCTTGGTTATGCATGTCCTTGATAATATTTTCTGCTTCATCTCATTTTGCTATCGGAAGTCTCGAGAGTGTTGGCGAATAGGTCCCGAACTTCCAGTAGTAATTGAATGTTTCACAACATCCATCCTTCCCCTTTGAGCATCGGCCATAGCAAAAACATGCTGTATCCACTTATCAACTTCTCACCTCGCCTGTGTTCTGGTTCAAGATCTGTGCTGGAAGAAGTCAATATTTCTAGTAACTTCAGCGAACACTTCGCCATTTTGGGTATGTTGCTCTTTCCATCGTGAATGCACCCTATCACATAAACTACGGAACAGTTTTCTCCTCAATTTTGTCTTTTTTAATGTCATGGACTTCCTTTCCACCTCTTACCACGGTTTTTCTTACTAGCAGTCCCTTTCCGAGGTTCTTCTCTCACTAGTTGGTTCGATTAATCTAATACAGCCGTCTCGGGGTCTCTGTCTAAGTACCCCTTTACAATGGTTTCTGCCTGGCCATGGAGGTCAACTTCTTCGTTAAGCAGGACTCTAATCGTGACATCTTCAGATTCCAGAAATTGAATTTTCAGACTACCATTTCTCAAGTCGTCGTTTCTCATATCCATCTGGAATCCATATCTCTTGATGATGTACATTCCCAAGATTACTTCCTTCATCATATCTGTCACCAAAACCTCATGTTCGATAGACATGTCACCAATGTCCATGACGATCTCTTACTTCCGAGGGTTGATACATCCTCTCCAGTCGCAGTTCGTGAGCGCACCGCCAATGGTAGGGTTTTTTCACTTCCTTTTACTATATCCGGCCTCACTAAAGTTCGGGTTTTGCACCGGTGTCGACTAAGATTTAAACCGATTGCCCATCAATTTTACCGTCGACATAGATGCTTGTGGAGATGGCCTGGATTATTACTTCTGAGGCATTGTCGTCTAGGTTGATTTCTCTTGATTTGTGGCCGGCTTCTTAAAGTTGCGCTGAGTACGTGTTTTTTCAACGATATTCCGGCTTCTAGGCACTTTGTTTAGTTTTTCTCAAAAAACTCGGCGCACTACCTTTTCTATGCTCTCCTTGCAGGTTGAGAAATCACCTGTAGAGTTCGCTTCAGTTCAACCATTTTGTGCGAAGCTTGTCTGGCAGCTTCAAATTCTAGCGCATGGGTCAAAGAGTCATCCAAAGTTCTTGGCCGTGCCAACTGCAGCACCTGCTGAGTCGCTATATCTCGCAACCCATTGACATAAGTTCGAATAGCGAGTTGATCCAGAAAGCTATCTGGGACAGCAGGATGAGCTAATCTTACTTACCTTGCTACGTCTGGTTCGAATTCCTGCAACATTTCTGCGCTCTTCTGGTAGCGACTCTTGATTTGTGCGTGATAGTTACACTAGTTGGAGGTGTGCATCACCATATCTCGTCTGCAGCTTGCTCATCAAAGCAAACTTTATCAGTTAGCTTGTAGGAACAGTCTGTAGGACACTCAGAGCGTCTCCCCTTAGTGCAACAATCAAAGTCGTAGCTTTCTCTTCTTCGTCCCAACCGTTAGCATTTGCAGCTGCTTCGAATTGTTTCTGGTGTGCACCTAGATGTTTTCACATCGAAAGTTGGAGGTTGAATCCTTACTCGCCCTGGTTCGCCCCCATCTTATAGCTTAACAAAACAATACTTGCTGAAAGTGCACGAAAATGTATCACACAATGAAATCCGTCTATAGGTTTGTGCTCTTGGAGTTTTTCATTGAAAAAAGAAATTTTTTCCCTGCTATTAGTAGGGAAAATAGAAATAATTGATGGGCGACCTCTAAACTATTATTATTTGAAGCTGATATTTTTCACAGAGGTTTTTGTTCGATACCCTGAAGATAATTAGGGAAGGGGGGTTTCGTGAAAACAAAAAATGTCGTCTAATATACATTGTGAGTCTTCGACTTGTACATATAATCAAACCATAAATTGTTGAGGTCAGAAGAAATACTTTTTTCGTATAGCGTTTTTTCTGATTCGGCCTAGATAAAAAAGATATAGCCATCATCTTAAACTTTCATAATGAACTATGCACCCCTGGAAATATGACACTAAAATTTTTCCGAGCATTAGATCTATCACCTGAACCTTCGAGAACATGTAGCAGAAATTTATTTCTCCGAATCTTCTGAACAGAATAACATTCAGCCAAAGTGACCAATTTTTTCAAATCATTAATTACCCGAAGAGTGCGCATTTCACGAGATTTCACGAATAATA